>VSDK01013717.1:194595-260982 GCA_009767595.1 Symbiodinium kawagutii
TCTTTCCCTCTTAAGCAAAGGGCACCCTGCGGTTCGGCACAGTGCAATGTGACCACCATGCCATGACAGCGCAACACATCCATGCCAGAATATGTAGAAATTCAAACAAGATGTTTAGGTTTTCAATTTGCTATACATATAGTTTATTCCTCCTGTTTGAAACTTCTGTTGCCGACATCGTCATTTTTTATCGGGACATGAGATTCGTTCTTCCAGTTGGTCGCATATGTTTATTGAATTTGCTTGCTGCCATGTTTCCGGGAAACTATGCTCACATTATTACAGGCAATAAAACTGAGTAATTTTTTGCGTTCTTCTCTGTTTGGATACGTTGCTTATCGTCGTGGGCATCCTTTGGATTCATGCTGGTAGAATGGATGGTGATGATTGGTGATGTATTTGTTTGGGTGCCTTTGGCAACATGGTCAAATTGCCTCCGTTCAAACGGACTCTGTCCGAGTCCCTTACATTTTTTATCATCCCAATGGATATATTGAGAGTGCTACAAAAATAGACGCAATACTTTGATTTGAATCCAGCTCTATCAGTATTTACTATACCATTAGAACGATGAGATTCGGTCAGGAGATTTCACATTAACGTCTATTCGTAGATAGAATTACAAACATATCCTGCTACGAGTGTGTGCGGTGTGGAGCTCCTCATGAGACTTGGTAGGACATGTTTTAGTATCTAAGATTAACTAAGTATCTAGTTCTTAAAGCCTTCGCAGATTTGGTTTTAGATTTCAGTAGGTTTTTTTGTCCATCCAAGGATATAATGTCTATTTTTCATAGGTCTCACTTTATATAGTTTTTTGGGTAAGTAAACGTCAAATCACAAAGGTTGGTCAATTCTTTGTACTAGACACAGCTGGTGAATAATCTGCCATGTTTTTTTCCTCATCGAAGAAAAACAAAAAACAGGTCGAAGTACTGAGAAAATGGATTTCCACCGCTGTCAAATACTGGACTCAAAGCTGTGATATTGAATACTTTTGACTTCAACTCTTTGCAGCAACTGTTTGATCTTTCGTCATCTCCTCGCTTTCCCACCACCATGTAGATCCCAACAGACATCTTTGTGCTGCAAACATGATGTTGAAACAAGGTCGACCAGTAACACCGAATTAATTATCTTGAGTCCAAACAGGTTCAACACATGTTTCCGTGTTTGCGGGAGCTCAAACGTCACATCTTTTGTGAGGACAGAATCTTCAGAGCAAGTAGCTTCGATGAAGAATGAATGAGGGGGGCTCCCAACTTGCCACACCCAAAAACTACACATGCATATTGATGCAGGGGAAGCACGGCCCAACACCGACCCACCCACACTTTCGCCAGTTTTCGTCTCCCCAACCAGCTCCAACCAGCTCCAACCAGCTCTTAAAGCCCATCTCGCCCGTCGAGCCAGCTCCCACGCCACTACGCCGACTGCGCCATCTGCACCCCGTCACACCCAGCTCCCATACCCTGTCCAGATCACGATCTCTTAGAAGAGGACTGGCTAAACTTTGACTAAACATGAGAGCAAGATAGAGCAAGTCAATGGAAAGGTAAGGAATGTCCCGGAACACCCGCCCAGATCACATGCGTGCAAGTTTAGCCTGTCCTGTCCGGTACAGTGGATGTAGATGACATGAGTAGTTAGTTCATGGTACAAATCGAAGGGTGATGGCGATGTGGGCAAAGTACGCATCATGTTGCTAGGTTTCTTAGTCCTATCATTCATGAAATAGAACATGTCTGAAGAATTGCATAGTGATGCCTGTTGATGCGTTGTGCAGGTCAAAAGTTTCTTGATTCAAAGGCATTTGGAGTTGAGATCTTGCCAAGGCATGGCAGCTGGTTCACCTGGAAGGATACAGAAGCAACTTGGCCCCACCAAGAGTAACAATGCTGCCACGTTGCAAGACGTTGATGTTTGGCAAAGGAGATGATGATGAGGAGGAGGATGGGGAGGAGGATGAAAAAGATGATGATGATGATGATGATGATGATGATGATGATGATGATGATGATGATGATTTATTTGATTTATTTTGTGCCGCTCCCGAAAGGTGGTGAAGAAGCGCGTGCTCAATTTGAGGCCGGGACCCACTGGAAGCTGCAATGGATCTATTGTGCCATGCTAAACTTCTAAACAAACTGAACTACAAACTCATTGAATCAGATCGGTCACTGAGTTGAAAAGGGATCATGAAAATGTCGAGGTGTTTTATATTCGAGCTGATCTTCTCCGTTCAAATTTTGATACTGCATGCGGAATGTATATGGAGCCGCTTGACGAAGCACAGCATGTCCTGGGCTGCCAGAGATTGACTCGACAATGTGTAGAAAACTAATTGAAAGAAGGTTTCTTGTCTTCAGGGTTCATTTTCTTAAGCATTGATACGTATATATTTTTTTGGAGTCAGACATGCGTTGCTGGACCACTAGGCTAAAGTCTGATAAAGTCTGTATGATTGCCTGGAGGGCCAAGCGAAACAGCTACCACTCCGAAATTCCATGTGCCCACGCAATTTCTCCGGGGTGCAGGACCATTCTGGGAATTATGAAGCTGAGATTTTTATGCGTCTACATTTGCAGACATGTGATGTGGTTTTCTTTAAGGTATGCTCAAGAAATACGGCATTTCATCGAGTTTGTATTTCACAAAGAGCCCCTGTTTTTTTGGCGTATTCCGGTTCTTTGCCTAGTTGCTTTTGTTGTTGTTCTTTTTGTTTTGAAATTTTGCTTGTTATGTGTTTTGCTCTCTTCACTTGCATGTTGTAGTTTGATATTGTAGTTCGATGTTGCAGTATGTTGTTGATGTATGTTGATGTCGTCGTTGTCGTCGTTTTTGTTGTTGTTGTTGTTGTTGTTGTTGTTGTTGTTGTTGTTGTTGGTCTTTCTGCTGAGTTTTTTCCATTGCCGTTTGCTGCCATGTGCCTTTGTTCGCTAGGTTTCCTATTGTTCTGCCTGTTTCTTCTTCTTTGCCTCCCTTTTTCGCTGATCTGCTTCCTCAATTGTCTTGATTTCTTGCAGTTCTACTTTGTGCTTGATTGTTTTTTGTTTTGTTTGTTTGTTAGACCTGGTTCGTTGAGGATGATACTTGCCCGTATGGAGTCCGCTACCTGCATTCCTTTGAGGCTGCCCGTTGTTTGGGCTTCCCTGTGGACATTTGGCTCCCCTCAGATCAACGGCAAGCCATGCACTTGTTAGGAAACTGTGTGTCACCTGTCCAGGCTTTGTGGGCTCTGTCGCAAACCCGAGAGTGTGACCAACGACATGTTGAGGCCACTGCAAAGTTTTGGTTGTGTCGTCAAGCACCGTTGACCCAGATGCGAGTGGTGTCCTTTGATGACTCGGCCTTTTTGGTGACAGCCGTTTCCATTGGGCGACCGCACTTTCTAGGTGAGCAGGTTGCGACCCCCTCTTGTGATGGCGAAGTGTTTCCCGTCCCTTTACCCTTGGTATGTTCAGGTACTCGGGCCACCTGTTCCCTTCCTTTGGGCCCTCCTTGGAACCTTTTGGAGGTTGGTCGATGGTTCCAAGAGGATGCTCTGCTTGTTGTCGCCCGTGTGCAGGCTCTTCGGGTGGTTCTTGATAATGGAACCATCCCCCTTTCTCCTTTTGCCTCTTTGGCTGCCTTGGAAACTTTGATTGCTGCCTACAGACCCGCAGGTTGTGACCTTTTGCCAGTATGGACCTGGTACCAGGATGCCACTTGTGAGCTCACCCTTCTTGGGCAGGCATTAGATGCTCCCCACAAGGTTCATTTGTCTGCAGGTACGGAGGTACGTGCGGTGGATTGGCTCGAAGGTGCCAGTTTGAAAACCCATGTGGAAAGGGCGTACCCTTTCCTTTCCTCCCACTTGGCAGTTGTTACCACAGCCCATGGGCAGATTGTTGACTCTGGTGCTTGCCCCACTCCTGGTACTGCCTACAAGTGTGAGTTTCTCCCATGCCGTGTTGTGGTGGAACCTTATGGCGCCTTTGCCCTTGACCCTACCTCTCCGGTTCATGCTTTGATGAGGTCTCTTTCCGTCCAGCACTTTGGCGGTAGAGCGCAGGTCCGGATCACATGCAATGGGCGGTTGTTGCCGCCCGAAGTCAGTCTGGGTACTGTCATTGACCGAGGTGTGCTTCGCGCTAGGGTCTTTGCTCTGCCGGGTGGTGCCCCATCGCTTGCAATGATGATGGAAAACTTGCAAACCCTCTTGGTTCAGCATGGTCACCCTGCTTCCACGGCCAAAGACAAGGCGGACGAAGTTTTCAACAAGCTTGGTCAAAAGAAGTTGCGGATTGTTGCTGAGTCAAAGGCCCCCTGGACCCAGTTGAAGGCAGAGGCATCAGCCCACGCCATTGTGCTTATCCCTCAGGAACATCGTGGTCAGGCCAAATCCTCTGATGACCCCATGTTGACAAACGGCCCTTGGATGGCAGCGCGCAACGCCCCATCCAAACAGGCAAAGAAAAAGCAGCAGACCAAACCTCCACCGTCTCAGGTCGACATGACCTTCTTTCATGCGGAAGGTTGTTCAGTCGCCCAGATTGAGTTACCCCAACTGCTTCAAGGCAAGGCGGGTTTGGTTGTGACTGACCTGAAGTCTTTTCAGGACCACATCGAATCGGCCCTCACTGCCAACTTGACAGTTGGTGCAAGTGGCGTTCTTCTGCTAGGTGTTGAACCTGGTCAGGTCCTTGCCCAGTCGTCTGAAAGAGTGCAGGCCATCGCGGTGCCTGGGTGGCTGGGGGCCAGTCCGACGGCCTTTAAAGCGACCCTTTTCCAGACTGGTGATGTTCCCCTTGCGACCAAGACGATGTTGGATCTCAAAATGCCTGAGCCACGTTCAACACACAGTGTTGCCCAGATCCACATTTTCAAGGACGAGGCTGAACAATGGAGTTTGCTTGTCTCACAAGGTGTGGTCAGTTTTCTGAAGCAGGTGGGCTTTGCACACTTCGGTGCCATTTCGCAGACTTGGTCTCTTGAGCTTTACCACAAAGGCAAAAAAGCTGACGCTGACACTGCGTCTTACTACCACGGTTATGTGAAGCTTGAAGCGTCCAAACTCGAGTCCCTCCTCAAGTTGGGTGGAATTGCAGGTTTTTACCCGAACCCCAAGGCTGAAGATCGTGGTCCTGACCTCCGGTTCCGCACCATCATGTTGCGAGGTCTGACCCTTGCCGAGTCTAGGACAGCGGCTGCCAAGGTGACCTCGTTTGGCCTGACTCGAGGCAAAAACGGTTATGGTGTTCGTGTCTCGGCCAGTGATTACTCCGAAGCGCGCAAGAAGATCTTTCCCCAAGGCATTGAAAGCAGTGACAGTGAGCCCGGAGGCCCTCGGAAGTTTCAGTTGCTTGGCGTCCCAGATGCCACCACCAGGTCGGTCCTGAAGCAAGCTCTTGTGGCCATGTCTTGGTCTGCTCGTGTTGCTCGGTCGGCAGGATTTCGAGCTTGGAGCGTTTTCGCTGCAACTGATCCCCCAGCACGGTGTTTCCCTCTGCGAGGTGCTATGGTCATGATTGTTGAGGCCTCCCAAACCTCCAATGGTGGCCCCATCCTTGGTACCACGTCCAAACATTATCGGTCCAATACCGTGAACCTTGGTCCCCCTGTTGCTCAGACACAGCCGGTCTGCCCCCAGTCTGTGACCACCAAATTTGCTCAACTCGACAGTCAGGCAACTGCCCGTGTTACCACACTTGAGCAGAAATTTGAGGCCCTGGCGGAATCCGTTGCGTCCGCCCAAGCGGCCACCAGTAAAACTGTGACGGACTTGGCGCACTCTGTTGACACCCTTCATGGTCATGTGCAGGAGCAGTCTAAGGTTTATGACCAACAGTTGAAGTCCATGTTTGGCCAGTTGGCCAAGAAGCAGGATGACGGCTTTGAGGCATTGGAGCGCGCTAGTGAACTCACCCTGAAAGGTCTTCGTCAAGAAAATCAGAACGCCATGCGAACCATGCGTCAGGAATTTGAGGCATCCTACAAAGAGTTGCGTGACATCCTTACCCGCTCCCCCAAGGCCAGGAAGGTGTCTGCTGAGACCCCTGAAGTGTCCTCTGGGGACATTGTCGTTCCTTAGGTGGAATTCTTGATGGGGGCCACCAACCCCACGGCTTTGCTTAGCAAAGCGGAAGTGGTGGAGGAGTGGGGGTGCTCGGTAGTGGCAATGGCCGCGTCCTCCCACACACGCAAAGCATTGCCTCCTGACCTGGCGTGGCAATCCCAACGTGTGCTTTTGTCTGTTGTCCAGATGGGTCAAGTCCCTGTGCATTTGGTTGTGGTTTACCTTCATCCTAATCCCACCCCAGGCAGTTTCCGCCATAAGCTCAACAGTCAGCTTTTGGACTGGGCTTGGTCTATCCTGTCGGAGATCTCTGGTCCCGCCTGCTTGATCGGTGATTTCAATTCACCTTGGCAATCATACGATGTTGCCGAGGCCCTGGTGGCTGGTGGTTGGGTGGACCTGCACGCTCTCTGGGCTGAACGGAAAGGTGAATCCCCGCAACCCACATGCAAACAGGCTACTCGCCATACCTTTATCCTGTCCAATCCTGCCTTCACTCCATTCGTTACCAACGTGTGGGTTGATTTTGAGGACTCTTTGGATTCTCATTCGGTTCTCTTGGCGTCAGTCACCTGTCCCACTTGTAACCCCATGGTATGGAAATGGCCTCTTCCACAGGCCCTGGATCAGTGCACCTTTGACCCCAGACTGTCACAGGAGGTGCCTTCCCAGGAGTGGCTTGACCGTTTCCGTCAGATGTTGCAGAACAAAGATGTCTCCCAGGCTTTTCAAGCGTGGTCCGAGTGCACCGAACAGGTCTTAGTCAAAGCCGCCTCCCTCAATGATGAGCCGGTGCGTGCTCGACGGTTTACAGGACGTGCCCAGCATCTGCACCCGGTGCGAAGAGCGTTGGCTGCGCCCAGGTTCAAGCAAGGTCGGCCAACCGACTTCTGTGTGGATCACCCGTCTAACAGTTTGGTTGTCCGACAGGTCCAGAAACAGGCTCGACGGCTCCAGAACCTTGGCCGTTTGCTGAAGAGCACTCGTCGTGGGGGCACGAATGCTAAGATCAGTGAGCTTTGGTCAGCGGTGCTGTCCTCCACTGGTTTTGGTCGCTCCTTTTCAGGTTGGGTACTCCCCCGGATCTCTGAGCCCTTTTGGGCACCTACGGTGCAATGTGTGGCGTCGCTTACCCAAGTGGTCATTTCCCACGCAAATTCCTTGGCTTCTCAGGCATGGCGTGCTCGTCGGAAACATTTCTCAGAGTGCCTTGAGACAAGTTGGTCTTCCGAAGGTGGTCGGCTCCCTTTCCGGATGATCCGGGAAACGCCTCTTCCCCCAGTTCAGGAACTCGAAATGGTTTACCCCTTGCGGCTCTCGGCACAACGGTGGTCTCCCATTGGTAAAGCCTGGATTCAATTTCAAGATGTGAGTACGGTACCCATTGGCAGCCAACTTGCTTGGCCTGATGGTGCATGTACTGTTGTTGAAAAGGTTCAGAACAGTCTTCATCTCTCTACCCGCCTGACACGCAGGGAAGCATCCCAGCTGGTGTACAGGAAGGTCTCCCTGGACCCCAGTGAATGGGCCCCCTTTTTCTTGGAACAATGGGATCAGTACTGGCATACCAGTGGACATTCTTGAACCCCTTCCCAGAGTGGCCCCTATGGCGCCCGTTCAATTGTCACTGGACGACTGGAAACGTGCCTTGTTGCAGGCAAAAGTCCACACGATGCGAGGCATCGACGGCTGGACAACCACTGAACTTCGGATGATCCCTGACGGGTATGTTCTCCCCCTGTTGGAACTCTTTCAGGCAGTGGCTGAAGCCGGTCAATGGCCTCGTCAGCTTTCTGTTTGGCTAGTCATTCTTCTGCGCAAGTCTGATGCTGCAGTAGCAGATTGGAGTTCTCTGAGGCCAATTTCGGTGGCAAGTTTGACTTATAGGATCTGGAGCCGAATGTGTACTGCCCATCTCATGCGGCACGCACGTACCTTGTCTCTCCCTTTTGTTGCTCCCCATCTTAGCGCGCGCTCTATCTGGGGTTGGTTGGGGGAACGCATCGCATCTCAGTACCGGCAGCGAGGTTCTATGGCCGGCCTTGTTCTGGATGTGGTGAAATGTTTTAACGTCCTCCCTCGGGTCATCCTCATGGCCATTATGACCCGATTAGGTTTCGATCCTACAACCCTACGAACTTGGTCACACCAGCTTTCAGGTCTTGAACGCACCCTTTACCTGGAATCTTGCGTCTATGGATCTTCCACGTCCTCGACGGGGGTCCCGGAAGGGGACCCCCTATCAGTGGTGGCGATGTTCTGCATGTCCCTGGCCTTCGCCTTTTATGTTTCTGAGCATTCACCTCTGCTACCGTTGGCATTTGCCGACAGCTGGGAGACTTTGGCGCTCTCCTCCCGTGAGTTGATTCAGGCTTTCCCCGTGGTTGAACAGTTTTTGACTCTGTGCAGGTTGCCTGTCAGCGTGCAAAAGTGCTGGGTGTGGGCCATCACCCCCCGAGGCCGTAAGACGTTGAGGGCTGCCCGCTTTCAAGACAATCCCACCCCAGTGAAGTTGCAGGCCAAGGAGTTGGGAGTGGATATTTCTTACTGTCACAGGCGTGCCGCTCGGTGTCGTAACCAGCGAATTAAGAAAGGCATTGCCAGGTTGGCTCGCCTTAGCTCTCTTCCAGCCCCGGTTTGGCGCAAGACTCGCCTGTTGCTCTCCAGTGTCTACCCTTGTGCTCTGCATGGGGCGGAAACAGCGTTGGTTCCCAAAACTGTACTGCAACGGTTGCGGTCCAAGGCCTCCAGAGCCCTGTTTGGTAACCACAAAGGCGCATCCCCTTGGCTGTCCTGTTTGCTCGGTTCGTATCGTTGCGTTGATCCGCAATTTGTTTTGCTCATCAACAGGGTGGCTCTCTTTCGGCAGATGGTCAAGGAGTTGCCTTCTCAGTCGTCCTTTCTGTATGCACAGCTGGCTTTGCAGGGTCGTTACCGTGGGCCATCGGCCCGTCTGGTTCAGGTCTTGTCCTCTCTTGGTTGGCATCATGTGTCCCAAGGTGTTTTTCATGATTCGGACGGTCGTTCCTTCCACCTGTGTCTTACACCCATTTCTCACGTGGAAACTCTCTTGCTTTCTTCGTGGACTCAGGAGGTGTCTCAGAGGGTTGCCCATCGTAAGTATCTGACTGCTCTGCAGAACATTGACCTTGGGTTGTCTCGGTGCTATCAGCACCTTCCGCTGTCAGAGCGCAAGTTGGTCCTCCACCAACAGTCCGGTGCTTTCTTTACCGGCGAATTCTTGAAACATAGTGCCGGGTGTGATGGTTTGTGCCGCTTTTGTCAACAGGAGGATACCCGATTGCACAGGCTTTTGCACTGTCCGAAGGTTGACCTCTGGCGCCAATCCTTCCCTTTGTTGGAGTCCAATCGAGATGTTATCCCTGATTTCACGTGGGCCCATGGACTTTGGGAAGAGCCCCCTCTTTGGCGGACATGGCAGGCCCACCTTGATTCCCTTGTATTGCCTGAGATTGACCGTGCACACTGTGCGGAGCCAGTCTATCTGTATTCGGATGGTGCCTGTTTGAGGCCTCGTTGTAAGCATGCATCCTTGGCTGCTGCCGCAGTTATCAGGGCTCAGTCCGACGGAACCTATCAGGTTGTCTGGCACGGGCGTTTACCTGGGTCTTTGCAGAGTCCCTTCCGGGCTGAACTGTTGGCAGGCAGCATTGCTTTTGCCTCCCATCGGGCCGCTCATCTCTACTCCGATTGTCTGGCTTTTGTCAAATGTGCCAAACGGCTCCTCCTTGCATCGCAGGATGGTGTGCGTCCTGTACTGCCCCAACGTCATTTGGATCTTTGGACCTTCTTCTGGATCAGTCTGCAGGGTGCTGATTCTTCCCAATGTTCAGTGACTTGGGTGCCTGCGCACCGAGACTACCGTTTGCAACAGGGCATGGCTCGGGCACACTCTTGGTTTAATGGCTGTGTCGACAAGGTCGCGCGCGAAGCGTCTCGATCTGCCATCTGTCCCCTCTTTTCAGGTCTGGCCTCTCAGGTTGATCTTTTACGTCAGGCTGCTGTGCAGTTGGCCACCTTCCAGGCGGGCGTTGCCAAACTGTTTGCCAATGAGGATTTCACATTCTCTCCAAGGTCCTCAACGTACTCAGGTAACCTTGTGCCCTTGGCTCCCTTGCAACTCCCATCGGCCTTCCACCCTGACCTGTCCGCTGTTCCTTGTCCCACCTTCGCCCGAGATCTTGCTTCTTGGTTGGGCACCCTTCAGTGGACCGCCTCCGCTCGCGATCCGTCCTCTGATGTCCTCTGGACGGACACATCTTTTCTGGAGCTTTTCTGGGCCTTTGTTTGGTCCACGGGGGTTTTACCACCGTTTCGTCACGACGGTGTTTGGGTTTTGCCACAGGATGATCCGTTGTTGGCATTTGTTCAACCGTCTTTCTGTGTGCTCTTTCGATCTTGGAAACGCCAGCTGGACATTCTTGTCCGGCTTGGTTTTGTTCCATGTTGGACCTCGGTTTGTCCCTCTGTTTCTTCTGCGGGCCATCTTGGTGCTGCGTTTGCTTGTCCGGGGGTTATCGGACGAGCGATTCTGCCCCATGAGTGTCTTATGTCTCTGGCATCTGCGCTGCAGTGTGTCCGCCGGCTGTCAGCACTCGCGTTGCCTGTTACAGTCAATTAGTAATTAGTGTCGCAATGGTCTCATAGCACAGCTAAACGGCTCGGCTATGACACCGGTCTCACCGCAGAGACGAATGTGCGAGAGAGTGTTTGTTTGTTAGCTTGTTCGTGTAGCTTGTTAGCTATTTGCTTTTTGCCTTTTCTAGATTTCTTGCGTTCCTCTTCTTGGTTGTGTCTCGTGTTTGGTGATCAGTTGATCTTGCGTTTGCTTGTGTGTGTGTGTGTTTCTTGACATCTTTTTCCTGTTGTAGTCTTTTTTTTGCCTATGTTCTATGCCTAATTACAAGTGGCAACAATAACAGAATCTAGACGCAACAGTCTCCCGACAATCTACCTAGATGCTGAACATCATCAGGGATTAGGGGATGCACCCTCCCCCTCAGATCTCCTCCTGGATTCATTTCAACTGGCACCCCAGTACAAGACGCTCAACAACTACAATCAAAACTCAGCAGGCAGAGAAAAACATTGGTAGCAATGATAAGATTCGCAACAAAAAACAACAATCACACATCATTGTAAGTACAGTGCCAACTCTGTTTAAAGGTATCACTCTATGCAAAAACCACCCAACAGAAACAGCCTGCTGACACAACCACAAGAGCCACACAAACCTGAGAAGAGCAAGAAAACCTAGAGGAGGCAGGACAACGACGATGATCATGCAGTGTCTTTATGATTTCATGTTTGCTTTGTTCATCACTCACATATGATCGGAGTGGTGTACAGTAGCAGACTACTATACAAGCTAAAGGCGTACAAAATCACTGTTTTAGGGATTCTACTGGCTTGATTTGGCCTGTACATGTTTTGGATGGATAAAACATGATAAAAGCAATCTATATTGAGCCCATCTCTGGCACCAAGGTACACCTCGCGGCATGCCAAAAGGATCATTACACAGCGCAACGACATTGTGATTGAGGCAGTCCTGGCAGTCCTCCAGGCTCGAAGCGCATCGTTTTCTCAAGCGAGCTGTTTTCTTAGGACCTTGAGCCTGGCGTTTATCACGTCAACGTGTTGGCAAGGACGAAAGTGGTGTAGCATTCTGTCGCAGCCAAGCATTACCTAAGCATTACCTTGATTAAACATTACCTTAATCAAGTATTACTTTGATTGCATTTTCTTTTTTTCTTTGACAGTCCAATACAAAGTCTGTGGGTTCGGTCTCCAGGAGCCTCACGACTGGGCAGGTATTTGCCTTCAATCCCGACACAGTCTCATTGGGCAGGCTCGATCTGTCAGAAAGTTCATCTCTTTGGAAAGTTCAACTGTTTCAACTCTTCGCTTTGAAGCATTTTGAAGCAGCTTGTCCAGGGAAAAAGAACCATCCGGAGAAGGAATTCAGAGGTCCTGAGCTCGCCATTGCACACAAAAGCGTGCCGTTCCCATTCTTTGGCAGAAGGACAAAGTTGACAAGGATGACAAATGGTCAGTTTGGGCAGGTCATCTATTTTTGGACCAGTGCTGATTTTGGTCACGGTTTGCTTTGTCAAAGCCCGAGAAAGGCCTAGAGAGCAGAGGAGCCAGATTGAAGGATTGTGAGGGATGATGAAGGATGTGAAGATGGAGTTAAGATGCAAGATTTGTAGAATTCAGTATGCGAAGCAAATTTGTTTGGAATAAGTTCGCGGTGCCCTAGGCTTGGCGTTACCGACGCTGCATAGGCGTGTTTCATCGTGTTATATCGTGTTTCATCGTGTTTCCATGTCTGGCAAGCATCTCGGTTTGTGCATCCTTCAGCGTTTGAGAGGCCAGGGGAATTTGTTTACCACGACGCGACGAATCGAACTGCCGTCCTGGGGAAGGCAGCAATGTTTGTCCAAAAGTATACGTCCACATACCAGTGCGAAGACAAGAAGGATTCCAAGATTTCGACAGAGTATTGATTCAAAGTCCTGTTTGCAGTTCACCTCGGCACTACCAAAGTCTGGAAGGCCAGCAAACTCTGGAGTGAAAGCGAATGTGTTAATTGAAGAACTCGTAGATTGTCAGGACATCTCAGGAGACTGCATTTGGAGTTGCACATGAAGAATTGTGAGGTCGTGCGATTGGGGGCTATTCTCACCTGGTCAGACCCCCAGAAACCTAGCAAGCCAAGCCATCAAAGTGACAGGAGCAGGTCTATGAAAAATGAAAACATGTTCAAACTCGAAAACAGCTTCATCGGTTGAAGAGTTTCTTATCTGCGCTCAGTAGTGCGTCGAGACCTTCGATAGCGCATGCGGTGAGACTTGGCGGAACTTGAAGATTCTAACTGCAGTGAGTACAGCAGGTTTCATGCAGAGATTGAACATGATCAAACATAGAACTCGTAAAATATAGCTTTCTGATGTTTTTCTCGCTTCTTTTCCTAGCAGTTAGATTCCATGTGCATCTCACCAATCCGTACATGTGTGTCATGTTTGTACAGTGACCTCGTCTTTCCAGAGAAAAGGATGTAGCGCATATGAATATGCAGCAAACCTCCAAGGTTTAATGATATTTCAGCATACATTTAAGGCTGCCTTGGGCTCAACACCAGGCTATTTCTGTTGATCCTGTTGTCTCCTCATTGGGAATTGCCCATGTGTTCCCAGAAGGTTTGTTGCTTCTCTTCTTCTGTGCTTGATGTCCCTTGCATGTGCCCTTGCATGTGCCTCTCATGTGATTCTGAGTCCCAAACGCATTTCAATGACCGGTCGCATAGATATCAGGTGCCTTCTCCATCCCTCTACCCAGTTTCTATCTGTTGCTTTCCTGTGTCCCTCGACGTCGATGTCCCGTTAGACTCAACTCTTCCATTGTCTCGTTCATTTTCTACCAGTACAGTATATAAATCTCTGGCCCAGCCATAATAAGGCTCAGTTCACAGCGCATCCATGCGCATCCCACAAGCGTCCATCAGCCATAGGCCGCGTGATGGATGATTTTGCTCAAGCCTCTCGGCCAGAGGCAAAAAAATACACAACTGACATCAACTGACAAAGATATTAATGTACAGGTACGATATAATTGTGACTCATTTTATCAAGAATCAGACCATAAGCGGGAAAAGAAATGGTAAATATACAGGAAATCTAGGAACATCCAACCACGTCTCGCCGCCCGTGATTTTCAGTCGACGGTCCGGGCGTGGCATATCATGGCTGGGTGCACGATCAACGCCATCGCCATTGTGACGATCATCGCAGCCAGTTGTAGTGTGAAAGCAATCAATGTTCACACACATTCCAAGGCAAGCGGTGTTCCAAATGGGGGTTGTTCGGATGGTTTTTGTTACCCAGTGAAGTACGAATTGCCCAATATTTCAGGTTTGGAGGTCTTTTTCATTGCTTGGTAGGTTTTGATTAAACAGAGATTGGCGAACCATGTTCTCAGCCACCGTGATTGGCTAATGTTTGCTGTTGATCACTATCACTTACTATCAGAAAGCACAATCCCAAATCAATGGGTAAGAACTGTTGATTTGCTATCGTGCCAATATCATGGCCATCATAAGGAATCACGTTGGACCGTTTTGGACCATTAACATGGCGTTTGTCATGATCCCATTACTTTTATAACGCACAGTGCTCAGCTTTACTTCTTCACCAAATAATGAGTAATTGCAAATGGTTATGTCATCATTCATAAACGTGCGAATGGCGGCGATTCAAGTGTGATTTTTAGCGTTAGTGAAAAGGCTGCCCTGCCATCATAGTTTCATCCGATCACTCCAATCCATGAAGCCTTGGCAAAAGCGAACAGAGACATCACACCGCAGGTGGATGCGCAGGTGAATGTTGTGGAGGTCAGTCAAAGCACTGGCAACACAAGAAACGGCAGCCTCACATGTGGCGGAACAGTGACGGGCTCTGCAGTTTTCGGTGGGTTCGAACCAAGCGTGGTGGCGCAATTGTCTTTTTGCTCCAACGAAACAGGTTTTGCAACGCTTAGCGCTTGCGGATCCAACCTGCCATTTCCTATCCGCATTCAGGGTCCACATGTGGATGCCGCTTGCGACAATTGCGCCGAATGTTTCCCAAATCTATATGCGAATATCCCTGTCAATGCAGGCGCATGCTATTCCATTTTCATTGACGATGTCTTCGGAGGTGGCTCGTTCAGGGAAGAAAACTATACAGTGACGGTCAGCTGTACACCCCTCTCAGAATTTGAACTTCAGAATGTCACCTGTGGCAGCAAAAGGACAGGTTCTACCGTTGGATTACCCAATGTCGTCGGAAGTCAGGCGGGCAATGCAGGTTTCTTGTTTTGCCCAAACCAAACAGGCTTGACTGAAATCAGTACTTGTGGTTCCAGCTTTGACACCTGGCTGTATATCTTTGGCCCGCAAGTGGCATATTCTTGCGATGATTGTGGTGATTGTGGGGTTCAGACTGTTGCTCAAATAGAAATGAACTCAAGTGAGTGCTATGTCGTGCTGATTGATGGCTATGACGGAGACGAAGGTCCTTATGAGCTTTCAATCTCATGTGGGTTTGTTCAACCACTCACCAGTACAACAAGCACTACAACAAGAGCACTCCTCTCAGAATCAGAACTTCAGAATGTCACCTGTGGCAGCAAAAGGACAGGTTCTACCGTTGGATTACCCAATGTCGTCGGAAGTCAGGCGGGCAATGCAGGTTTCTTGTTTTGCCCAAACCAAACAGGTTTGGCTGAAATCAGCACTTGTGGTTCCAGCTTTGACACCTGGCTGTATGTCTTTGGCCCACAAGTGGCATATTCTTGCGATGATTGTGGTGATTGTGGGGTTCAGACTGTTGCTCAAATAGAAGTGAACTCAAGTGAGTGCTATGTCGTGCTGATTGATGGCTATGACGGAGACGAAGGTTCTTATGAGCTTTCAATCTCATGTGGGTTTGTTCAACCACTCACCAGTACAAGCGCCACAACCAGTACAACAAGCGCCACAACCAGTACAACAAGCACTACAACAAGAGACGGCAGTCTCCTATGTGGCGAGAGCAGCGCTGCACCATTAGCTGCAGGTGGTGTTCGCTACCAGTTCTGCTCTGATACTACTGGAGCTGCTGAGATTAACACCTGCGGATCGTCCTTCACCCCAAATGTCCATGTTGAAGGTCCTGGTGTGAATACATCCTGCGAGTTCTGTCAGTGTGGGCAGCCGCTGGCGATCAACATCAACAATGGCAGCTGCTACGACATTCTGATAAATGGATCATTGCCATCCTTTGTTGGACGGACCATCCGGCTTTCAATTGGCTGCATTGCACCTTTGCCAATTGAATGTGGAAGGGCGGTGAGTGGCTCCACAAGTGGTTTGCCAGACGTTATTGGAGAAATATTCGGATCTCCGGGTGATGCCTGGTATTCCTTTTGCCCCAACACTTCACTCTGGGTGGAGGTGGGGGATCGTCCAGACTTGGGTTGTGCAAACAGCCACCATGTTTTGCTTCTTTTTTTGGGGGGGAGGATGAGATTGCTGAAGATATTGAAGATGTTTTGGGTTGCTTTTTAGAGTGTAACTTTCCCACTCGCTGTTTTGTGTGGTTCACTCTTCGACAACTGGCGTTTCCAGGTGAGCACGTGTGGATCTGGCTTCAATACTGTGCTTCATATTCGCGGCCCCGATGTTGACTTCTCTTGTGATGATTGTGGCGACTGCGGTACCCGTGCTGAGACTACAAGGCCAATCGCAGTGACTCCAGGGGCCTGCTACGACATTTTCGTGGATGGCTCCTTCGGCAGTCACCTTGATTTGCCCTAAGCATCCAGTGCTGTTTATGTTCCCAGAATGGTTAATCCACCATACCATGACTGGGGAATATGGGTTTGTCTCAGAATAGGGGATCCCAAAAATCCCTCAAAATTATCATTTTTAGCAGGTAAACCTATGTTTTTAGGTACCCCATTAATGCACCTACCCATATGTTGTCAAGTTTTTCCAGATCGATCGCTTAAATCCAAGGTGCCGAAGGATTCTACAATCTTGAAATCACTTGCCGAACACCTCCAGAAGCTGAGCCGCTGGTGTGTGGAAGATCAGTGACAGGTACCACAGATGGATTGGCAAGTGTCATTGGCATTCCGAATGGTGATGCATCATACCTCTTCTGTCCAAACACCACAGGTTCGGCTGAGGTCAGCACTTGTGCCTCCAGCATCAGCATGTGGCTATACATTCGGGGACCAGGTGAGGGTTTGAGAAAAACATGTTGTCCATGCCGTAAAAAGAGCATGGATAAGGAAGGTCCAGTTTTCTGCAGAGAGGACTTATGAAATTGCTGGCCATCAATCTTGGTTTGCCGGCGGAAAGTGACCGCTTCATGTGGGTATGTGCATTGATGGGGGTACCCGGGTACTCAAAAAACCAAGGTTTACAGGTAGTGAAGACGTTACCGTTTACAACTTTTCATCCAATCAGTTGGGGAGCTCATTCAGGATAAGTCGTTACCGTTTTGCCTTCAATTGCGTTTTGGATGGTTACCAAAACACCCTCATTTTAGTGTAATACACTATTCCCATAGGATTTCATGTCCGGAGCAGATAGCTCGTTTGTGGTTATGACCGCAGTTCCATGGTGTTTCATGTCTCATGTGTGACTCACTTGACTGTTGTAGATGGGCCATGTACTTTCCATAGCATGTTTTGATCTCGCCCCCCGTCTCGCCCCATCTCGCCCCATCTCGCCCCAGATCTCGCCCTGCGTGCCCCACTGCATGTTTCTTGCATGTTTCTTACACTTGGAAACGAAGTTTGGCATACCGCGTTCCATGCGGAAGTCCGGTTTCGAACCCTGGAAAACCATACTTTTGACCTACTGCGTTCCAAGTAGTCTTAAACAATCATTTTATCACGTTTGGAAGTCTTTGCGTTGAAGCGTTCACATTGGGATTCCAGCTTTTGGTTCTGCCTTTTTTGCCTTAGCCATGACCAGTGCGTTCCATGGTGTTTTGATGCTTTTCAGGCTGCTGGTTTGGGCCATAACGTCTACCTGTACCTATGTTTACCTACTAAAAATGACAATGCAGCTCTTAACTGAAACAGTTCAACCATGGGTGAAATTGTTGTATAGTGGACGTTCGGCTCAAAGCTAAACCCATGAGATAGTTAGGCGCTGGAATGTCAGTAACGATAGCCTAAGAAGAGTGTTTTTCAAATTACACTTTCGGACCCTCTGGTGTCTCCATTCACGTGGCGTAGAGAAGAAAAGGAGTAGACAAGGCCAGCCAAGCTTTCAAACTCAAAGACAGTTACAAATGGAAAAAGTGGACACCGAGAAGCAGAAAAAGGAATAAGATGCGGGAGCAGTAGGAAGACAGAAGAGGAATGGAACAAACAGTGAAAGAAAAAGGAATTTTCACGAAAGCCAGGTGCTGGTGAAGTTGCTTTTCGCGTTCTCGAAGCCCAAATCTCGCCCTCGGACGGGTGGAAGGGTGAGCGCAGAGGTGGTTTTGCCAGGTTACGTACCCGGTGGCAACTGGGTGTTGCGCGTTTTTCGCTTAGAGAAACATGGCTAAAATGATTTAAAGCGTAGGTTTTCGCATGTTTTTGCGAGAAGACGCTGCTAAATGCAGGTTTTGGGCCTGATGCTGTTGGTGCTGTATGGGAGTGCTGGTCTGGTTGTATTCTGAGTCACGCTGTTGTTTGCTTGTTGGCTTCGAGAACACTGAACACACCCTGCAACTTGACGCCACATTTATTCGATGGCTCGGTCACCTGCGCCCTGTCACCATCCCTGTGCTGAAAGAAACGCATCCTGTCACTGACCTTCACTCGTTCCGACCCGTTCCCATCATTTCGATGCAAAAGTCATTTCAAAGGCCCGTTGCACAGCGGTCCTTTGCAAACCTCGTTCAAGTGCCAACATCGATATATCATCCTAATCCTAGTGTAAGAATTATTGGGCGTCATGAACCCCACCAGAACTTGGAAATGACATGTGAAGGGCTCCGTTCTTGCCACCAACCTTCCCCTACACACTTTTGCCACCGGGACACCATGCTGGCTTTCGTTCATCTCGTTCTCAGGTCCCCTCAGATAGCTGAAAGATATTGGAGTTCTGATTGTGAATTTTCGTGCTATGGGTAGCGCCCTTGGTTTCCTAGCCTGTGTCCCAGTTCGTCTGAGCCAGCGTGCCTCCGAGCCTGATGGTGGGCTCGCCATGGCCTTGAGCCCCAAATGTCAGAGTGTTTGACTTTTGCACTGTCCACAGGCAACTCGGATCATTCAGCATTCTCAGCATCTTCATTTCTTTCCGGATCGCTTGTTGGTGGATTTGTGATTCTCCCCTTTTTCTTTGAGCTTGTTTCCCTGCATGCTGGGACGCCGGCTCCCGTTTCTAGCTGTTTCCCGTTCCAAGAGATCCCCCAAGCGTTCTGCATCAGGACCCTCCTCTGAAATAGAGTAAATAGATTGTCTTGCGTCCTCCTTTGTTTCCTCCTCTACTTGGCTCTTCTTAGATCTTGTTGCAGGATGAACTTCTTACGTAGAAGCTGTTGGTGTTGCTCTGCTCTTGCTGTCTTGTCACCTCACTTGTCCCAGGTTTTTCCCCCCAAATCAGATACTGTAACGCTTCGCCTCGGCCAAAACTGACATGCGTTTGTCCTGAGCCCTCACCACCTCACCACGCAAACATCTACCACAGTCAGACGAATCATATGTTGTTTCTATAGTAATTGGAGTGTACATTCTGGATCTTAAACGGTTGGGTTTTATTACCTTCTTTCTTTTCTGCGCCAGGCATTGACTTCTCTTGCGGTGATTGTGGTGATTGTCGTGGCGTAGAGGCATCATTTGAGTTCATCCAGGGTGTGTGCTATGAGATTTTCGTTGAAGGTCGATTTGGCGATGGGAGCTACAGCCTTTCCATGATTTGCAGCAACACCAATATCACCAAGGCAAATGTTACATGCCCGAGCTATGTCTTCGGAAATGAGTTAGTGCCCGAGCTTCGCCCATTTGCAGATCCAATCATTGTGTTGGGGAGATTGAGCGAGCTAGAAGAAGCATTAAGTGGAAACGGTTTGCCAGGCGGTAGTCAAGTTCTACTCAGTTTCACTGTGAGGGTCCCTGCAGAAACACTTGCGAAATTGAATCGCAGCATCTTGGAACGTGGTGTACACATGGTATTGCTCCGGGATTTTTACAACTTGCCTGAGCTTACTGGCTGGCCATTGGAGTATCGAACTTGTTCCGAAGGAGAATTGCAACTACCAGGTGAGCAGTGAGCCCAAGCAGCTGTGTTTGCGCAAACCGCATGATTGTGATATATGTAGCTCTCGCTGCTGTACGGTATCATTATTGCTATTGTAGGCGACTTGTATACTATATATATATATATACTGTATCGCAACAAAACCCCTGCGTGTGCAGAGTTTCTCCAGCAACATTTCCACAGAAGCCAGGTCAAGTTCGCCGAAGCTTAGCTCATGTTGCTGATTGGGGGGGCAACTTGCCGAAGGAAAACCCTTAAACCAAAACACTTTTGCCATGGTTGCCGGCCCGAAAAACATGACCATGAAAATGGCCCCGAAAATGGGCACGAAACATCGCGCCAACAATGCCACGCTCACATTTTTGGGGCCGCCCAGCGGTCCCAAAAATGAAGCCGCCCAACACAAAACGCAAGCTGTCGGAGACAGGGTTTGCAAACCTAAATGATCAGCGTCGAAAAGCGCCGGCGTTGCAAGCCCATGCTTTGGGAGAAACCAAAACACGGGCGAAAATTTTCGAGCGGAGCGAACATTGGTTTACATTATGAGGGACCATGTGTGTGAAGCTGCGCATCCTCCTAAAAAGCGTCCCTGCTTTTTGGACCGCTTTGTGCCCGCTTTGTTGGCGTGGCTGGCTGCACTGCAACGCGCGAAGCCTGAAAAGACCGTGTGAACATGAACGTGGCCCGCGCAACCGCTGCGCACATTGAATTGATGGGAAGCAGCGGCAACACAAAAGCAGGATGCGCGCGTGTGCATTTTCTATGGTGATTTACAGGGGCGGACCGGCGGCGGGCCCGCTAAACGTTGGAAATAGAATTGTTTTTCGTTGATGGCGGACCTGAAGATGTGGTAATTTCCATAGGCGGACCCGCGGCGGACCCGCAAAACGTGTGAAATACCCTGGCAAGTGGTCGAAGGCGGACCCGGTCCGCCGACGGCGGACCCGCATACCCCGTTTGGGAATTACAATGATATACTAACTGGGGTGCTGGTGGGTGGGCGCCCATGGGGGTTCTCGCAGCTCTCCCTTCTAGCATTGTACCCCGCGCTCTTTCCTAGACGGGGTTCCCAGTCGTGTGATATATGCATGCCCAGCAACTACAGCAGCAGCCAGCCTCTGCACCATGGGAGAATAGGAACTTGGAAATCATGCGGCTGTGGCGCCATTTCTCGCGCCCAACAACCATTGACAGCCCGGCCTCCTAACCAAGGTCCCTCGTAGTATATATATATCTATATATGTGGTTCCTACTAAAAATGATCGTAACTTTGGTGGATACATTGGAGGTTCCCTTGTTTTGGGACATGCCCATATATCTGTTCCCTTATTTTGGGACATACCCATATATGTATATATATATATATATTTATATATGTATATATATATATATATAGATCTATGTCGGAAAAAGATTGTTCCCCAGGGGATACAACCTTGCCACGTCACTGTCAACTCGCCGCAGGCGGTGGATTTGAAAATGGACCCGCTTCGCTTGGTGGGCGTACCAGGACATGTGTAAACCGTGACACTTTGCCAGTCTCCGTAGATGGTTTCTATGGCACTTTTAGCAGTTTTGCTTGGACGACTCCGTATGGCAAGGGCCGGATCACATACCTGAACTTCAACTACCCAGACTTGGCCGATGACGAGAAGTTAGTACTACAAAGTTCTCTTGGCGCAATTTGTGGAAGCAATGGTACCACCAACAATGTCAGTGTTACCAACTCTACAGCTGTTGAGATGCAGTGTGGTGACATCGCGCGGGGGCTTCTTCTTCAGGGAAATTCAGTAGTAGATGCCCAATTGGTGAGGCACAAGTTTTGCACTCCAGACCAAGGAGAGAAAGGAGAAACCGGTACATTCGGCCAAGTTCTGTTCTCTACCTGTGACTCTTCCTTTACAGCAGGCTTGAGCATTCAAGGCCCAGATGTCTTGCGTCTTGGCATTGGCAATGGGCAGTGTGGTTCGCAGACAGAGTTCCGCCAACTTGGCATGTTATATGGTGCCTGCTATGATGTCAATGTCTATGGCAGTCGGAATGAGCTCGGCAATTACTCGCTGTGGGCTTCGTGTTGCGAGAACAGTCTGTGTAATGGAAGAGGTGAGGCTCGGCATACCATCTGGGGGCCACCAAGGAACATCTCTGAGGATGAGAAGTGCACTTGCGTGTGCTCTTCTCCATACACAGGACCGAGGTGCACGTTGTGTCGAAGTCAAACACTCACAATTCTTGTGAATGGCAGTTGCGAGGAGTGCGTTGAAAGATTTCAACCGCCTCAGATAGCTTTGCCCAACAGCAAACTTGTCTGGTCATTGGAGTACTTGCAGCCTGCATGCGCATTTAGTCTTAGCTGGTCCGGCACTTTTCCTTCAAGATCTATTATCGAGCGGAGTGAACAAAAGAATCAAAGTCTCGAAATCCAATTGACTGACTGCGCACTACGGGACAGCCCAAGAGTCAGCGAAATCACTGTGTCCCTGTATGCGGATGGGGTGAAGCTTTCCTCGTTGTCCTGCGCGCCAAAGATGGTGTGCGATGCTCCTGTGCCTGCAGTGAAAAGGTCAACGAAGGTTGCCTTCCATGTCCTGTCTCGTAGTCGAGTTGGTCGAAATGCGTATGGCGTGGTCGCGCTTTCATTCCTCGAATTCCTCCACAACATCTTCAACTCAACCAACAGCGGTCTGCAGATTTCGGATCAGTTTCAAAACAGCTTCAGTAGCACCCTGGATTCATCCTCCATTGCTTCAACCCAGGAGTTCATGAACCAGCTGCCACAGCACGGGTCTTGTGTGGAACCAGCAAACTTTTCCATACCGCCTCTTGATAACACGGTTGAATTATTGGTGCTCATTGGTTGTGTGGATGATTTTGGGCCCAACCGGCGTGACCTTGAGGAGTGGGCTGGGGCCGGATGGGCCGGATGGGCCGGATGGGCCGATGGTCACTCACGGTCAGTCCCAACATGTCCCAACCTGGTACTGTGAGGGATCGGGATCTAATTTAGGGTGGGACTTACAGAGCCTGAGCTCTATCATTTTTGAGCTTTAGCTTTAAAATATTTTGAATTTTTGTTTCAGTCAGATGGCTCAGTGCTGCGCAGGAACTGCAGAATGCTTTGAACCCCTTCCGGGGTCGTCCAATCCTTCTCTTAGGAAGTACATGGACTGATGATGTGCCTGATTTGCTTTACATTCCTGTGCGCACTTTCTCACCTGTGACTGACACCTTCCCGTCCATCTGCGGCTTTGTCACTTCCTTCCTTAGCGAAAGAAGAGAGCCTTGTCGTCAGGATGACATTCAATTTGATCCACCAGAAGCACTTGCTTTTGCTCGAAGCACTTTAGAGTTTCCAGGTCTCTGTGAGATCACAGCATGTTGTTTGGGTGGCAAGTGTTCCAACTTTGTGTCTAATTCTGGTTTCAACTCGGGTTTCAACTTGGCTAGATGCAGCATTCCTCTGATGGAACCCGGGTCGTACAATGTCAGCGTCAAGTTCACCGATGACCAAGAAGTGCAAGCAGCCCTGCAGCTGGAGGTGGTAGCCCCTGGTGGGCCTCCCAGGTGCGGAATGCAGCCAAGAATCTGTGACGATTGGGTTTTGGGCCAAGAATGGGCACCAAGATGCACCAAGCAACCCGCAAATTGATGGTAATTTCGAGGATGGGAAGCCATCCATTCTTGGGGATCGACAATTGTGACATCCCGAAATCATAGCTGCTTGATAGCTTGTCCCTGGTAGAAAGGTTCTTCTTCCTTGTTTCACTTCCTTTCTGTGAAGTATTGCAAGGAGTTGAATCACAAATGAATTGCTCATATATGGATCAATGCTGAAGAGCTAGCAGAATTGACAAGGCATCGAACTGAAGAAGTATGACTTCTGACACATCAAAGTAGGCTATACTTCTTGTTGGTAACCTGCCTGGCAGGACTGCAGTGACTTCGCGAGAGAGAAATACTTCAAAGGTCAGCCAAGGCATTTTCTTGGACTGGCGCAGAGACTTGGCCATGCTTACCCTCCAAAAGCAGTGTGGATCCTTTTGGTCTCAAAAAGATCATCCTTCGTCGATTCGTTGCGTTCATTGCATTCCGATACTAAAATGGCTGAAGATAGAGTACTCGTTTGTCATTAACGAAGCATCAACTGCTATCCACGCCATGAAGTGTTAATCGCCATCGAGGATTGATGAACCTTGAATTCAAAGACCCTACTGATATGAACTGTTGTTTCGTTAGTTTACCTTGAAAAGTCACACAGACATGGCTTTATAGCATTGCATTTATAGCGTCAGCATTGCAATGTATGGCTTGACAGCATCGCAATGTATCACAGCTTCCAATTGCTTTGTTGCAGTTTCTGCAGACAAGAAACATGCAATCACCTCAAAGGATGATTTCAAATACCCTAAAAACAGATCATGCCCAGAATGTTTCCCGGGAGATTCTGAGACTGACACCTCCTCCAATTCCTCAAGCGAAGATTGCGCGCAGAAGAAAAGGGTTGAGGGTAAATCTTATCTTGATATTCTCAGCCAATCTTCTGCTGAGACCATGGTACCCAGCAAAGGCTGGGTGCAGGTGTTGCATCAAATGTTGTGACTTATTTTCAGTATTGTATTGTTATTTGATCAAATGGATGGGTTCTCTTCTTGCTTAATCATGGCTTAGGAGCCGAAGACAAAATGGTTCAGATGGGACAGCGTGTGCCCTAACCATGGGATGACGTGGGCAAAACGAAAGCAGTGCTGTCCGTAGAACCTAAGACATACCATAGCCGCTTTGAAAGTTCAAAGCGCGGCCTTGTAGTGATAGATTTGCAGTTTCAATTTCAATTTGATGAACATGCCAAAACACGCCAAAACTATTCTGGTCGCTTCGCGACGAAGGCCGCCCGCACAGACGGTACTAGTCATGGCAGATCATTACCACCACCGCCATCGTCATCAGTATCATCACCATGGCCATCATCGCCATCATCGCCGTGATTTATCACGAGCATTCTTGAAGCCACTACAGTAACAATCAATAACAACATTAGTTAGGCCCCTTGAAAAAGATAATTTTGCCACCTACAAAAGCCTTTCGATTTACTTATATAAGTGAACCCATGGTTGAGCCTATGTTGAGCGATGCTTGGCCGCATTAGGAACTCGTTGGACGCTTATTGGCCCTATGTCAGGCCATCTGAACTGCTACCTGGCTTCGGTTACTCTGTCAAATGCAGACCCCTTGAAATAGAGATTTTTCAGCCCTACAAAAGCTTCTTCATGTACTCCAGTGAACCCATGCCTGAGCCTGTGTTGAGTGGTGCTTGGCCATGTTGGGCACTTGTTGGGCCCTTATTGGCCCTGTCAGGCCATCTTGCGCCTATGTTGGGCCTATCTTGCCCGATTTTCATTCTGTACCGACTTTGCCAAACTCTATATTTCGGACAACCTGTTTTAGATAAAGGCTTGATGCTGGTTTGTAGTGAGAGACTTAGGCTTTCCGTCTGCTGATTACACCTTCGTCAGGCCCAAATGCTATGTTTTTCCACATTTTGGACGTCCCCGCAATTCCTCCAAAACTGCGCCAACTTCCCAGTCGTAGCGTCCAAACGGCCAACAAACTGCCCATCTTGGCTCAATATACACCCCACATATGCCCGCCACATGCCCACCACATGCCCACCACCCAACATCAGCAGAACATAGTTCCAACATCAAGACAACATGCTGCTAACCAGGCCAACAAAAAGAGCAAACCTGTAAAACATTACGCGTCCTGCCAAAATAAAACACAAGAAGTACCAAAAAGTACCAAAATGTCTGTTTGACAAACCAAAACTGATGCATGAAATTGCGTAAAATTCTAGTATTTGCATTTGTTTTGGCATGTTTTTTGGTGGCCCTTAACAGTTGCAGTTTCAAACCATTTTGGCAGCCAAATCAGCAGTACATAACTTATGTTGGGCCATGTTAGGTCCATATCACGCCTATGTTGAACGATGCTTGGCCATGTTGGGCGCTGTCTAGCAACTTATTGGGCGTTTATTGGCCCCATGTCAGGCCATCTTGGCCCTATGTTGAGGGTATGTTGCGCTTATGTTGGCCCATTTTTGGCCTATATTGAACCTATAAAAATTATGGAAATTTGGCCCTCCCACAAAAAGCGTGCAAAAACATAGTATTTTAGAGCAAAAAAAACAAACTAAAACTTATATAGCTCCTGACAATTGCTTATTGCATGCCAACAGATTATGCCTCAGCACCTTTGGTGCGGGTGGATTTTCACGATCTCGCCCTGAGATGCTTTCACTGATCGCACGTATGGGTGCAACCCCACAGTCAGGGTAGATCCTTGAGGACGGAGCCATGGATACTCAAATGTTACGAGGAGCATCACAATTTCATGTCATATTGACACCAACATCTATATTTCTTGCGCGCAACAGGTGGGCTGTTACTTGGCAGACATCTAGTGGGGTCATTTCAAGGACATTTCGGCCACTGTCAAAATCGATCAGGAGAAATCTATCATCGATCTGCTCTTCCTTGCTGTGACTTGGTTGCCATTGCCTACGACCTCTCCGTTATGGGTCGAATTGGAGGTGTCATATGTGAGCAAGTGCCGGGAAAGGAGAGGATCATCCCAGTTCCACTGATCGACGAGCGGGTGCCTTTTCCTCGACCGGTGAGATTTGTGGCCTTGCGTTGTTTCCAACCAGATTTTAGCGTGGCAAAAGGTGGAAAGAGTTGCAGCCTTCCCGGCGTGCCATCCAGGAATCGCACCAATTTGACATCGTCGCAGAGTGAGCCGATTTCTTCCACGCAACGGCGCATCCAGGAATATATTCGTACAGCTTTATCCTTGGAAAATACCTTCCCTACAAGCCAAAGCAAGGCAATGGATGTGATACGCCTGGCACTGCGACTTGCAGGTCTCAAAAGTCAGCTGAGGGGTGAGGAGAACAAATGCAGTCAGGACTGGGAACGGAGATGAACAGAGTACATGAAAGGCCACCAATGTGAATTTCTACCTGGCTCAGCGTTTTTGATTTCATTCATTCTTGTCCTTTGCTCCCCTTCCCACCCGAAAACCCTAAACATAAAGCCTTCCTGTAGCAATTTGAATAAGGGTCCGCCTTGAGGGTAAGTGCCCTGCAGAAAGATGAAAAGGAACGTTCCCCACCCAGACTTTAAACATCCTTAAACGTAAGTCCCCTTGCGCAAGTTGAAGATCAGGCCCGAATGAAAGGCAAGTGGCCAGAAGATGGCCAGGTGGCCCTGGTGGTAAATCGTGGAGGGGGTTGGGTTGTATGCAACTTTTAGGAGGGGAGTCGTACTTTGGCGAGGTCACCCTGAACCAACTTCCGCAAGGTCAGGCAGCGGCGACCATGCTGCCAGGGCTTCCTCAACCAACCTCTTGTTACCTTTTTATTTCTATCATTTTCCTTTGGATCCCTCCGAATCGCACTGTGTTTTGCGACGTCATCCAAACACTGAAAATGATGTTTTTTTCCAAATTTCGAACACGGCTCTGGCTTTTGGATGGCCAACGTTTTCACGAGAAACAACTCGCCCAAAAGTTGAATTGTCGAACCTTGCAGGATGACTCGCCAGATGTGCTTGGACAGTGTGATTGGTCTGCGGTAGCGAGCAGGGCAGGGCCTTACTTGACCAGTGCAGGATTTCAAGAGCTGGCCACCAACTGGACACTTCTCAATGCCAGGAAGGGAGACATTGTGATCCTGCCGGTGACTTGGATTGCGGCAAAGAACACGGCCTGCATGTCAAGCCGAACACGCCCTTTTGTTCCCAAGAGCATTCCAATGCTTTGGGTTCTGGTTTTGTTTGCTAAAGAGGGGGGGAACAGGACGGAACGGTCCGGTTCGGGTGGACGGGTTCGACGTGCTGCGGTTGTGGGGTTGGGGTGACGGTTAAGACGGGGGACAAGTGCTACACGGTCAGGTGCGAGACCGATTGGGTGGATGGGATGGATGGGTTGTGACGGGGGTAGGAGTGATAGAAGAGGGAAAGCGATACCGATACAAGTGGGGAGCGATGCAGGATGAACAGAGGTGGACAGTTGGGGTGGGACGAGTGCGATGGGGTAGGGAGGGGTGGATGGGGTGGTGACAAGGGTTTGCGTGATACAATTACGGAAGAGGTGGAGCCATACTGGTGACGTTGAGTTGGCAGGAGTGTAAGGGGCGATACCGGTGCGGGATGGTTGGGACGGTGGGACAAGTGCTCCAAGATCAGGTTACAATGCAATAAATATGGGTGGGGTGGGGGGTGGTATCGGTGGGATGGACTGGGAGGAGCTGGGAGGTCAGGTGCGAGACTGATGGGGACGGAAGGGGAAGGCGGACGGATTGCCACGGGTGGGAACGGTAGAAGGTGGTGAGCGATATCAGCGGGATGGTGGACGGTTGGACGGTGGGGCGAGTGCAAGCTGCGGGAGACCGATGGGGTGGACCGGGTGGACAGTTGGGGCGTGGCTGGTGGTGAACGGGTTGTGGCAGACGGATGGAGGGGAGCAATGCTGCTGGAGGATGGGGACCAGTTGTGAGAGGGGTAGTGATGGAAGGGATGCAAATCTGGCATCCATGCTGGCCTCCACGAACCTGGCGGTCCACTGCATGGGTGGTACTGGGTGTGATGGTTGGATCGTTTGGATGGGTAGTGTTTGGGTGTGGGTTTGCGTGCGGTTGGGATCCCACACAAGGGTGTAGGTACAGGGTGATGGCGGGTGGTACAAGGTTTTTTGGGGCAGGCATGACAAGACCCACCCGAAAGTCTCAGGGTGGTAGAGGGTTGTGTGCGATATGGTGGGTTGGATGGTTTGGGCGGGGGGCGACGGTTGTGTCTGACTCATCCAAAACGTTTCCGCGAACTCGCAGAGATTTTGCATCTGGGTTCGAGTGGGGTCTTTTGCTGGTAGGTATTGTTTTTGAGCAAACTTCATCGTGATTTTGTTTCGATGATGATCTTCGATGCGCTAGTGATGAGATTGTTTTCGCTACCATTCCGCTTTGAATTTACTTTTGTAATTCTGGCACTGGCCAGGGTTAGGCGACATGTCAACGGCCATCTACAGGATGTGATGGATACTTTCAAAAGTTGCAGCCGCGCAGTGAAAAATCATTCGCTTTGCTCGCCTTGTTTTTTTCCCCGCTGACCATTTTCTTACTTCCAACATCTTCCAACCAATATCGGTTGATACAGCCCCGTGTGATTTTTGTGGCCTTCAAAAGTTTCATATCTGTCTCATTCAGCTGCATAGAGTCCTCAGATCCTTCATGTGTGTATCCTAGTGGCGCCATTTGAGCCTCAGAGCACGAGTCAAAAGAAGTTTTCCTGCGGTTCATGTGCCGTGCATGTGCTTTAGGCGATTTCACTGACTAAAGACAAATCTGACCATAGATTGTGATCAATCTAAGCCCAGCGGTATTGGTGCCGCGGAGCGCTGTGAGATCAGGGACCTTGAGCATGGCGCAAGAGAAATCAGATGACAGGAGCATGATCCCTATGTGGGACGGCAAGGCAGAGACGTTTTCACACTTCATCGTAGAGTGCAAGTGATCATTGCAGTCCAGTAAAGCCTCTGATCGCCCCCTTCTAGCAGCTAGAATTGTTCGTCGAGCCCTTCAATCTCCTCATCCTACTCTTGTACAACTGATGTACCGGTTGCGTCCTGAAGATTTTAGGAACGAAGCTGATGTCAACAAGTTGATAAAGTACTTGGAGGAGTCACCGCTCAACAAACAACCACTGCCAGATGCGGGAGCGAAGATAGGCAACTACTATAGGAGACTGAATAGGAAGCAACAAGAGCCAGTCAATGCATTTCTGATCAGAGAAGAGAAAACACATGATGACATGATCCGTGCATTGCAACGTTTGCTGCGGGAGAAGGAATTGACCTTTGAAGAGTATGACATGGATATGGATGCATTGAAGGCCTTTTGTGGTTTTCAACCAGGTCAATCCCTGTACTTCGGACCCGATGATGCTGCAACTGATGGCCAAGGTGACGACATTGCAGATGAGCGTACCCAGACTCCACGTTCTGGTGCAGGTCGCCCCTTCTCTGCATCAGCAGCGCCGAGCCGAGGTGCATCAGCCAGGAGTTCCAATTCGAGCGCAGAAGTGGAAGTTCGTAGAGGAAAAGACATCCTGGAGCGCCTCATGGAAATGGGCCTGATGCCCCTTGCAGCCTTAGACCATATTCGTGGTTGGCTCTTGTTGGAAATGACCTCTGCAAGTGATGAGGGCCGCCGTTTGATCAAAGCGGCAACGAGAAACAGATTGACCTACTCAGAGGTGAGGAATGCTCTTTTGGGCATGTTCGAAGAACGAGCTCAAAGACTTCCTTTTTTGGTGGGAAAGGCAGCGGCAAGGCTGGCGGCCATCGCCAGTACTATCACGAGTACGAGGGCTACGAGCAGTCCTATGATGGCGCCTATGATGGTGAGCATGGATACTATGGTGAACCATGGTTTGATCCCAATCCTGAAGGAGATGCAGATGATTGGGATTGGGACGATCAGTACTGGGGGGAGACCGAACACCCTGAGCAACAAGATGGCGCAGGAGAAGAAGAAACAGATGAGACCCTCCTTCGCCTTCAAGAAGAGCGAGGTGAGTTTGAGAAGCAGAAGCAGGGGTTGGAACACCTGCTTTCAGAAACTGCTCGCAATTTGATGGATGCTCGCCGTGCCGTTGCTGCAGCCTCTCGTGATCGTGGTTGGACAGGTACTGTGCAACAGAGACAGCCGAGATCTACAACCACCTTCCCATGGAAAGGTAAGTCTGGTGCCAAGGGACAACATGGAAAGAATTCTCCGTCAAAGGGCAAGTCTATGGATGGCAACTGGATGAAAGGTCATAAGGGCAAGAACCGATTTGGTGGCAAAGGTCCGTCCAAGGGCAACAAGGGCAAGTTTTCCTACCACATGCTCACCTTTGACGGCGACGGTGATGATGAGATGCTCTTTGCCCCAGTATACAGTCGCAGTCAGAGTCCTCGGAACGACGACTTTCTGCTGTGGAATCTTTGGTTGACACTGGCGCTACAGCTACCGCCGGTGGCAAACAGGCAGTGCGTGATCTGTGCAAAGCACTGGTGTCAGCACGCCCAGACCTGCGTGTGACCATCCAAGAGAATTCTCGCCCGTGGTTTCGGTTTGGGAACGGACGTTGGGGAAGAGCTTTGTACAAGGTCTCATTGAAGGATCCCACCTTGAACTTCACCGTCTCTATGTATGCTTTGCCTTCCATTGGTGTCCCCGTCCTCACCGGCATGCGTGAACTAGATAGTATGTCAGCTATTTTGAATTGCAAGACAGGCCGATGCATTGGTTCCCAGGCCACCTTAGAGAAGAATCATAAAAACCACCTCATCATCGACTACCTCAAGCATGTCTTTGCCCCAGAGAACGCTTCTGTCACGAATGCGACAGCCATGCCCAGGCCAAAGTCCTCTGCACTTCAGAAGCAAAGAACCATTGCATCCAGGCCGGCCCCAAGGGTGCGTTTTGCCGAGTCTTCACTTGATGGACATGTCGTAGATATGTTTCCACTTGAAATTCTTTTTGGTGAAGATAGTGGTGCAGAACTTTTCAGTGCAGATGTTTTGGCCACTCAACACGCTGATGAGCCCCATGAACGACATTTAGGTGTGTCGGATGCGCAACTTCGTTTTCTTTTGGGTCAAGCCTCAGAAGTGAGTGTGAACCACGATTTTCAAGTTTGCCCTCAGCATGTTCCAGCCGTCCGATCTTGCGGCGGAGATCAGGAAAGCAGTCAAGGAAGTTCTGGCCGAGGAGAACCAGGACTCCAAGCCATGCAAGTCGGACAAGGGCAAGTCCAAACAGAAAGTGGTGTACGACGAGACCAGGAAGACAGGTGCCGATCTCCGAGACCCTCGAACCAAGGCAACACAGTGGCCATGCATGGGAAGTCACAATCCCAAGCCAGGCGGCAGCAGGTTCGGAAAGTGGGAGACATGTCGCACCTGCGGGCTGAGGACATCATATGCACGACCGCACCTGCTCAAACCATGCGCACAGACCACCAGCAGAACGTGGTGGAAGCACTCCATCGTCTTCGAAGCGATGGCTGGGGTGCCAACGATGTGACGGAGACTCAGGTGCGTGCCGTGATCACCATTGTGGCCAAGGAGTACCAGCTCATCAAGCCAAAGGCGAAGGCATTCAAACCGTCCAACCGAGAGAGAAGAAGACCCAGGCCGAAGAGATCAACTCGGAAGAGAACGACTTCAAAGTGGTGGAACCAGGCAAGACTCCGGAGCAGCCTCCGGAGAAGGTAGCGAAATGAACCCCGCCTATGCCTTCATGGAAGATGAGCAGCCCTTGTCAGGGCATACGACTCAGCTGCTGCTGAGCACCACGAAAGAATTCAATGACCCTAGCTCCATCATGAGAGCTTTGCAGGGCTGTGCGAAACCCTTTTGCCTTTGGGAAGTTTGCTGTCGAGTGAACTCAGCTCTGAGTCATGTTTGTGAGAAACATGGCATGCAGATCCAGCGCAAAACTTTGGAGACTGGATATGACATGGGCAAGCCACAATGTGTGAATCAATTGAAGGCCGAGATGCACGATCATCCTCCTGATCGTCTATGGATCAGCCTTCTTTGCGCAGCAGTGACGCCCATCCAGCGTTTGAATCAACGGACTGAGAAGCAGGTGAACGACCTCCGAAAGAAACGCCAGAAGTGTCGTCGTCATCTCAAGGCAGCAATCACTCTGATCTGGACTTTGATGTTGGTCACTTCGGGAAGTTCTTTGTTTTACTTTGAATGGCCAAAGTGGGCAACAGATGGTTGGAACTTTGATGAGATGCAGCAGTTCATCTATGAGTTTCCTTTGTACTATGGTAGGCTCTACTTTGTCCAGATTGACGGTTGCGTGCATGGAACCCGCAGTCCTGATGGATGGTTGATTCAGAAGAGCTGGATAGTGATGACCAATGATTGGGAATTTCAAAAGCATTGCCAACTTCGATGTGATGGAAGCCACCCTCATAGACCTGGTGGTATGGTTGGCATGGGCTCCAAGGCTGTAAGTGACACAGCTTTCTATCCGGAGAGCATGGTGAAAGCCATTGCCAAACTTTGGAAAGGGCAATGGTATCAGAAGAAGAAGAACACTGATGACTCGATCTTCCAGGTTCTGAACACGATTGAGTCCAGCTTTGCCGGAGAACAAAGTGGTGAAGAACAACCTCTTGATGAAGAAGAAACAGACGCGCCTAAAGAGGTTGAACTCGAACGACAGAAGGCATGGTCACTTCTTCACCGTCTTCATAGAGCAGCTGGACATCCGCACAATCGTGCACTAGCTCGTCTATGTCAAGATCGCAAGATGCCACCATGGCTCATTCAGATGGCGTTGAAGCTGAAGTGCCAAGCTTGCATTGACACCAAGAAGGGCGAGCAGTTGACCCTTCCTGTGAGCTTGGGATCACGCCCCAGGCCGTGGCAGATCTTGGGCATGGATGTCTATGAGTTGGCTTTTCCTCGTCAAGGCAAGAAGTCCAGATATCTTGTGACTTTGTGTTTGACAATGCGCCTGGTCTCGGTGTTTCATCTTTGGCAAGGAGACCTACATGAAACTGGCGCAGACCCTGGAGAACGGCTTGTTCAAGCTTTCATTGAAAGCTGGCTTCTTCATCGACCGAAGCCGGAATGGATTTTGGTGGACTCTCAATCATCCTTGTGCAAGGGCCTTTTTCCTCAGTTTCTGTCAACCATTGGTGTTGGAATGAGTGTCACTGCAGGACAAGCACCCTGGCAACATGGCAGTACTGAATCGATGGTCAAAGCTTTGAAATCCACCATGAAACGAATCCGAAACGAACAGCCCACTATGTCTCCAAGAGTTTGTGGACAACTTGCAGCGATGGCCCAGAACCACGTGGACACTGTGAAGGGATTCTCTCCTATACAGTGGGCATATGGGTCTGATCCAAATCAATGGCATGGAGAGATCAACCCTTTGATGTCCAATGCAGAGAAGGAGAACAACCCGGTGGAATTCTGGCAGCTGCAACGGAATCGGCCAAAGGCCGAAGAGATTCATCGTCAAGAGCTCGCCAAACAACGGATGTCCCGTTTGCACAACGCATCATCAAGACCTACACGTGCATACTTGGTTGGTGACTGGGTTTGTGTGTGGCGACGTGCTTCCTTGAAGTCCAGGAAGCGTGAGTTCAATCCGGAAGCTCGTTTCATTGGTCCAGGTCGGATTGCCATGATTGAACCTGCCGCACTGGAAGGAGGCAATCCAGCAGTCTTTTGGGTTTGATGGGAACAGCTCTCTGGCGATGTGCTCCTGAACAACTTCGGCCAGCCACCGAGGAAGAGATCATCACCGAGGCAGTCAAACTTGGTCAAACGGCAAGTTTGCCAATGTCGGAACTCCTTCAACGGTTACACTCCAGCGTGGATGTGACCAAGGAGCCCCGTTTTGATGCTGAACAAGACCTCCTACCTGAACTCCCGCCAGATGATGGGATTCAACCTTCTTCCTCAGTGCCTTTGGAAGCTCAACCTCCACAAGAATGGCAGGATGACTTGCAGCGAGGTGTCGACAGCCGAGCACCTCGAAGAACGTCCAGAAGTCGCTCTGCCGAACGGGGAAGAGTCAAGCAGGAGATCTCAAAATGGAATCGACTGACAGCGTTGAATGAGATCAGACGACGTGAAGGACTTCATCCTTTGGCGCCTCTACCTGAAGATGATTCCCAGTATCCACTAGACACTTGGGAGTTTGTGGCCAAGGATAACCTTCTCATTCGACATCATCATACTCCTCGGTTGTCATTGTTTGATCCTCGAAATGAAGCAGACAGTCCTTTTCGCATCTCAGACTTGATCCAGCGACGCGCAACTCGCTGGAGTGATGGCGAACAACAAGGAAGCTACAATGACAACTGGAAAGATCCAGAGACTCAAGACCGACAGTTTGTGAAGCCCTGGACTGGAAGCACAGAATTCACTGTCCTTCGAGGAGCCAAGCGCAAAGTGGCTGAGCACTACATTGGAACTGGAGATGAAGCTGCGGCTGCTTCCTCTTCCAAGCAGCGGGTCAATTTGATGGACGCGGATGCGGGCCTTGTGAATGTGTTCCAGATTGAATCCAATGAAGTTGCAGTGGATGACGGGAGGTGCATCAGCCAGGAGTTCCAATTCGAGCGCAGAAGTGGAAGTTCGTAGAGGAAAAGACATCCTGGAGCGCCTCATGGAAATGGGCCTGATGCCCCTTGCAGCCTTAGACCATATTCGTGGTTGGCTCTTGTTGGAGATGACCTCTGCAAGTGATGAGGATCGCCGTTTGATTGAGTTCCAGATTGATGACATGTCTGCGTTTGTCATGGACCACACGGCTTATATCAACCAAAAGCTTCAGAGCCCCAGTAAAGAGGTGAACTTCAGAAAGCTATCGGAAGCAGACCAAAAGCTGATGATGGAAGCCATGGCACGTGAGATCTCAGAAGTCCTTAGGTCTCAATCCCTTCGAGCACTTCATGAATATGCAGAAGATGTTCTTCGCGAAAGATGCCTACCTATGAGGTGGATCCTAACCTGGAAGCCATTGGATGTTCCTGAGAAGCCTCCCACAGATGGTGCACCAACTGTTCTTCGACCAGATGGACTGTCGAAGGCCAAAGCTCGGGTGGTTCTCATTGGTTACAAACATCCAGACTTAGCACGTCGTGATGAACGTACCGGCCGGAGACAACTGCAAACCTCAGCGCCGACTCTTTCGAGGATTGGGCGACAGCAATTCCTCCAAGCAGTTGCCATGGATCAACATGAGTTGGAATCGGCAGATGCTAAGTCGGCTTTCTTGCAAGCAGATGAGGGCATTGGCACTGATGCCATCTTCACCTATGGCGTCCCAGAGCTGCAGTACACCTATGGTATCTCAAGATGGGAAGCCCTGCAAGTGCTGGGTGCGTTTTATGGACTTACCAGTGCACCTCGGATCTTCTGGAAGGATGCCGATGGGAAGATCGTGAAGAAAGGAGCTCGCAGACATGCTCTTGACAAATGCATTTGGTTGGTTATGGATGCTGCCAATCCGGAAGTTGTGGTTGGCCGAGTAGCATCTCATGTGGATGATTTCCTCATTGCCGGTGACAAGAATAATGCAACTGGGAAAGCCTTCCGTGAGGAGCTGAAAACCATGTACAAGTGGTCGCCATGATTATGTTTGCCGGAATTGAATTTCGTCAAACAAAGGACTACAACATCTACCTGACACAGGAAACCTTTTGCAACAGCTTGCGCCCAATCATGATCGAGAATGAGCACTCTCGACCTTCAGCAGATCCTTTGACACCTGCTGAGTTGACGCAATGTCGAGGCCTTACTATGAAAGCGCAGTGGCGGGCTATTCAGACAGCCCCCCAGTACTGTGCAAGAATTGGATTGCTAGCCTCATCCTTGAGTCAGCCAACCGTGAAGGAACTCAAGGAAGCAAACTCTCTGATGAAAGAGCTCAGGAAAACTGCCAAGGAAGACTTGATTTTCCATAGCTTCAATTTCCATCGAACCAAGAAACTGAAGTGGCATGAGCTCGTTGGTTTGCATTTCGGTGATGCCAGCGGCAACAATCGACCTTGTGGTGGGGCAACTGGCGGCTACATCATTGGCTTTGCAGCTCCAGAGATCTTAAAGGGTCAAGAAGCGCCTGTCACCATCATTGATTGGCGTTCATGGAAGCTTGACCGTCCAGCCCGTGGTTCCAACAATGCAGAGAGCCAAAGCATTTATGAGACTGAAGACCCGTGGCTGGAAGAATAGATTGTTTTGGGCAATCATGAATGGCATGACTTTGACACGGAAGAATCCTGACATGTTGACCAGCATGATGGAATCTCTCCTGATCATGGACAGCCGTGGTTGCTATGACTCCATCACGACCTCCGACTCCGTGATGCTTGGTATGTCAAATTCCCGAACAGGAGTTGAGATGCTTCATGTCCAAAAGGGAACTGCAGACCACGTGCGCTGTTATCCGACATGGGTCCCCAGCGACGTAAACATGGCAGATTCTCTCACGAAGTCAATTCATGAGGCATACAAGGTCATGGCACTTTATCGTGCACGAAAAGCCTGGATAGTTCGTTTCAATGCAGAGTTCGTTTCAGCCAGAAAGATGCAGACCTTGAGACGAAAGAAGCAACTCGAAGATATGAAGACCATTTATCCAGCTTTGCATGAATGGCCAGATGAGAATCCAGCAGTCCTTGAAGACATTTTGTTTGGACTCGATGGCACTTTCCAGAACGGATCTGAGACTCAGGAGGATTTTGCTGATGTCTCATTCAGCTGCATAGAGTCCTCAGATCCTTCATGTGTGTATCCTAGTGGCGCCATTTGAGCCTCAGAGCACGAGTCAAAAGAAGTTTCCCTGCGGTTCATGTGCCGTGCATGTGCTTTAGGCGATTTCACTGACTAAAAGACAAATCTGACCATAGATTGTGATCAATCTAAGCCCAGCGGTAATATCCACCAGGTTGCTCGCCATTTATTCAGTAAACTGTCGGCGCTGTAGCACATTGCGCGCGTGATCGCCAAGTGATGGTCTAGCTGGGGAGCCGACCTAAAATGATGTTATTCCAGCTCAAGGTGAGGCAGGATATAGTTTTGCCAGACATGTGTCCACAGTGAGGCCTTCAACCTTACCTACATGTCCCAGAATGACACCGAGTTGTTTGAGTTCTCTTGCAGTGATGGCTTCATCGCTATGAAACTTTCAGACTCCAGCCAAGAATGGATCTCGGAGCGAATTCTTGAATTGGGCATCTTCGACAGCATGATGAACATCAATGTTTTCAATGCATCCGAGCCAAAGCTCTACAGGAGCCTCAGCCGCAAATTGCTTCTTTGTTGTATATAACTCTCCCCAGGAAACAGGAACCAGGTTGTCCAAACAAGACATCACCATTGGCCAGGCGCCCAATACTTTTGTATTCCAACCCGACTGGACTCATGGACGCTAGGAGACAGCGCCGGTGCTTCAGTGCCTTCTCCTAAGGTTGCTGGATGATTCTCAGCTTATACCAGAAATGGATGAATATTTCATTCCATTGGCCCTGAAACATCAAATCTTCCAGTCGACTGCAGCTCGCGATGCAATGTACAAAGCTTTCTCAGCGGTTGAAATCGACTTGACGGGCATTTCAGAAACTGAAACTGACAGGTCAAGTCATGGGAAAACAGCATGCGTTGTATCATCGTCCCCTAGTAGTTCCAGCGATGATTGCTACACCCCCGGTCGTTTTTCTGACCAGGAAAGCTTCTCTGCCCATGTTGAATCCAAGCGTAAGCCATTTGGTACTGAACAAACCCGAGCCGGCTGCCCTGAGAGGTTTCCGTGCCCAGCTCTGTGGCAGCCGCCACGTGGTCAAGATCCAGGGAATATGCCAGCAGGCCGATTCAATTTTGGAACCCTTGAGGACAGGCATATCTTCCACAGAAATCCAAATAATCAACTCGAGTTCCACGAGTTCAGTAGCCTATTAGCTTGGCAAATGATTTACGACGGGTGAAGGCGAACTGCCTAGATTCCATCCAATCATGCTGACTTGGGAGACAACTTCTTTGATAAAGATGTGAGGTGTTTGGCGACGCGGAGCAAAACATGTTGCTAGTTTTACTTGCGCATGTGGCCAAGTGCCTAGGACTCCCCTTGCCCCAATAAACATCAGACTTTGGCTGGGCAGCAGCATTGGCCTATTGTCGGTGCCGGGGAAAACTGGTAAAAACATATCAATGGAAAGCAGATCAATTTATCATGGGTCATTATAATCCCTATTTAAGCCATTGGTATAACCACCTGTAATAATCAACCAACCAAGTATTTTTCATGGTTCACTTAGCAAGGTCCAACTCAGTTCAACTTTTGATCTACATGGTTGACTCCATGATCCCAATGATGGCAATCCCAACTTGAAAATGCAAGGGGTCAGCAAGCCTGCGAAGCTCCTGCGATCTGGGCAGGCTTGAGACCCATTGGCTTCCAACTACAAGATTTTGATGCGGACGAGCTGCAATTTATCCCCTTGTGCTTTGAATGGCCAAGTAACTTTCAAAGAACTTTTGGAGTGCGCTGCTGTTATGACCGTTTTCTTCGATATGTGGAGGACAGTCCTAAATATGGTCATATCTCAAGCCGTAGGGAACCCCCCGAAACCATCAAAGTTATTGTCAGAATTTGAGTGGGGAAACAATCGTAGCTGTTGACTTTGGGGTACACAACCATTTTTCCTGACGCATCCCTCTCAGCATAACCGCTTGACCAGCTTGCCCTGCTTGCCCCAGGAGTGGCCCTCAAGACTTCTACTGGGAGGAGGTCCGAATTGGATTTGGGACTCAGTGGAACAGGCGTGGGGTGACGTGGAAATTCTATTAGGGGGTAACTTGCCATAGGATTGTGGCTTTCCGTAAAAATAAAGTTGATTGAGTGGTAACCCTCACGGAGCAACACTTTATGGTACTGGCACGTATCAACGTCTTTCATGCTTGCTCTTCAAAGTGCGACTTCCCAAAGCAAGTCTGAAAAGTGGCAGGGGGACCAGGATGTTCAAATTCGAGTTTGTTTGGTGCTCTGAACTGTGTGATAGACCTGTGTAGCGGCATGATGGGGGTTGATTTTTCCACATCCCTGGAAGAGGCGGATGCCGAAGAACTCCTATATAGAGACCGTCTCTTGACAGTGATCAGTGCCACAACGACCACCACGACCAATTTCATCATCTTTGAAGGAATTGACTCCGCCATGTCTATGTATGTGGGTGAGTTGAACATCACTTGGGAGAGTGCCAGTATCAACATCTCGAGTTCGGTGAATCGCAGCAACTTCACCAACTTCACATACTTCTTGCTGGCATCAGAGAATGCAAGCCAACTTGCGCCAGAAAACGAATCCCACTTGCTGGAGAATCGTTCCGGAGTAGTGGTGCTGCCTATGGGAGGGACCGCCTTCAGTGCTCAACTGAGCCATGTTTTCGAACCAAATTCCACACAGTTCTTGCTGCTCCTGGCATCTGTACATGATGCTGTCTCCAGCAATCGGAAAGCCACCAGGATTACGATCTCATCAGTAGACCCTGTTCTCATTGCTGGTGTCAACGTTGTTGAAGTCACAGCCACTGCCGAATTGGAAGCTTGACTTTTGTGCAGTTATGCTGACCCGCGCATCCACCGATGATCCAGCGTGACATGGGCGCCAGAACATGAAAGAAATCTTGACAAGAAACCGCAAATCGCACCCCTAAATCCAATGGTGAATCGCAATGAAATCATCAAATCCAAACAGCCAAGTTTCAGATATCGCAACAATCAAACTGGAGTCTGTAGAAAAAGAGTAAGTTTTAGGCTGCTCGTCAACTTGTTTTTGCGTCAGGTTCCTCCTACCCTGCCCCCCTTCCCTTCCCTTTCCTCTCCCTCCTCCTCACCTTGCGTTCCGCCCTTCTCCCAACCTGCGCTCAGGCGCCAGCCGAAGCCAAAACTTTTCATTGGTTCCTTTTCCTGCCCTTTTCGATTTAAATGAGTCCCGCCCGCCCCTCCCTTGTCTTCCATCCTGTCCTACCTTGCCACCCCTCCAACTCCTTCCGCGCCTCCCGCCCTGCCCCCCCCCTTCCCTTTCCTTTCCCCGCCTTGAGTTCCGCTGGCTTCCGTATCTCTCTTCTCTGGTTTGTTGGAGATGTTCCGTTAAAATCGTGGGCAGATCCTGTTTCATTCATCACCCTGGCCGGGCCCTGGCTTGGCCCTGGCCCTTGCCGGGCCTTGCGCCCACCTGAGGAGATCAACGTGACACAGTCCGTCAGTAGCGTCCAGGCCCTGGTGTCGTTCTTTTGGCCGGAGGGCTTCAATGGCTTCCCACTGATAGCAGTCGGAGACTATTTGGGTGGCTCAAGCAGCCAAGGTGGGCCAAAACTTTTTTGAAGGAGTCGATCACATTCCCGAGATTTTAGATCAACCTTTTGTAATTTTCGAGAATTGGCAAGACCCAAAGGTTTTGTCCTTTGCTGAGGTGAACCTTTCTTTGTCAAGGCGCAAGCTTTGCAGATGTCTCCGGGTTCGCTCGTGGTCAGCGCCCGTCAAGCACGCCTTGATGAAGTTTATGAAACCCTGCAGTTTGATGCAATTGTGACTGCTCCGGCAGAGAACAACAACGAGACATCAGACGGATTGAGCCTACTGCGAAAGCATAGACAGGAACCATTTTCAAAAAGCCTCACCATCGATAGAGACTTCAACTTGGAGATTGTAGATGGTCTTGAAGTGTTCAGTACATTCACGCTCACGGCCACAATTGAACTGAAAGTGGCAAGGTTTTATTTCCTCCTTCCCATGGAATTTGAGGTCACAGCAACTCTGGAATATGGTGTCAAGGGTGGTGTGTCCTACAAGAAAAACTTCGAAGGTGAAGAAGAAGCGTTTAAGGACATCAAAATCCCCGTGAGACCTGCTATTCCAATCTTTGGCTTTTTCAAGATCGTCCTTGTGCCCAAACTTGAGTTTTTTGCAAAGGCCTCTTGGGAAGCGCAGCTTGATGTGGGTGTCACAATTAGCTACGTTGAGACGCTGCAGTTCAAGCTTGTTGGAGACACCGGTGATTGGACTGGAACATGGACTCGAATCGATCCTAAAGCAGATATTGAGTCCGCAGCGAAGCTGGAAGGTTCTGTGTCTTCCGCGTTTGGTGCTGAGTTCTCCGTTGAGGTTCTAATCTGGGGCCTTTTTGGACTGAAATTCAAGGCAAGAACCAGCATCTTGGTTGAAAACCGCTGCCAACAAAGAGAGTTGATGGCAAACTTGCCTCTATTGTTCTATGTTCTATGTCTGTCCCTGCCAAAATGATTTAATTCATCATTATTTCCATTCAAAAGACATCTTTATATAAGATTGATTGTAGATGAGACAAGCCCATGCCTAAGCATCCTGAGAGATGTGCGCTTGGATCACTTGGTTTTGAGGAAGTTGCAATCATTGTATATTTCAGTTGCAATCGTTTGTTCATTCTGGCGACGTGCAGAACATCTGTGGGAATTGGGACTGAGGTCTGGACACTGACATTGCAGCGGTGGCGATCAGCGACATTGATTTCTTGAGAGAAAAGGATCCTGAAGGTCTCCAAGGTTTTCATCTGACCAAATTTGACCTGATTGTGAACCTTGTGGTGGAGGTGGACGAAGTTTTGGGTTTCTTAGAAGATTTGTTCAATGATGAGGAAGGAGAGGAAGCAAGAAGGCTCCTTGCAGTGTCCGAGTGGAAAAGATCCCGTGGGAGAGACGAGCCGCTGCTTCAAGAAACCTTTTCATTTCCGCTCCTGAAGGCGCCAAAGTTAAATGCCATATACAATACTGACACGTGTGGTTTCGAGGTTGTGGAGGAGGAGCCTGCGGTTGGCCTTCCCGTCATGGACATCGGATTCTTTCGGGACCGCTCCGTTGCAGATGGCTGGGCACATACGATGGTTGTAATATTGCATGATAAGTGATGGTCAACCATGGTTCAATTTATGACCTGGAACGGAACCTTGGGAAATTCCTATAGTTGATTTCATTATCTGGTGGTGTTTGGTTTTGATTACTGTGTATCCCAAACAACTTTGGTGTTTGCTTTAGTGAGGGAGCCGCTCAAGCATTCAGGGCACCGGACCCTGTCAGGATTTGATCTTGTTGGACCAAGGCGAATTCCGTGTGGAGTGCTATTCGAGGGGCTGGCCGGATTGTTGGAATTATGATCGCTTGCCATTCAATCTTGTAAGAGAAAATAAGGAATGGTGTGAGGAGGGGTACCGGGGCTCGCACCTCACAGGATTTTGTGGCCCAGGTCGACGGCCAAGGTACAAGGGCGCCATTTATATCTTCCGCTTTTGGCGCAAAGTTCGTCTCTTCCGCTTTCTTGCTGTTGGTGAAATCAATTACCAAACCTTTGATTATGATTGCTCATATGTAAGATGTGAAGGTAAGGCAAGATCACTTAATAATGGCTGGACCAGAAGCTACGACTGCGAATGGCAAAATTTTGCGGTGCCGCTTATTCAAAAGCTACCTGAAATTGAGCCAATCGAGCCCGAACCAGTCGAGCCCATCGAACCAGTCGAGCCCATCGAACCAGTCGAACCCATCGACCCAGTCGAGCCCATCGAACCAGTCGAACCCATCGAGCCAGTCGAGCCTGCTGGTGACGTGGGGCCGACAACAGGTAGGGGTCGGCGCCGATGGCGTGATGAACCCGTAGGTGTTACCGTGATTGATGGTACTGGAGATATTATTCTGCCAGAATCGAAGCCAAGCTTCACACCAGAAGGTTTACCAATCGGAACATCATTGGGGAGCACGCCTACAAGTGGCAGAGGCTTTGGACCACTCATCCTCCAGCCTTATCCCACACGAGAAGGGGCGCGAAATCGACAGCCATCAGGAAACGTCTGGGAACCAGGCAGTGGTTGGGAGCGAGAACGGCGCAGGGGTTGGGGAGGAGGTGATCCACAGTGTGACACTTACGATGGCTTTCGCTTCGAATGCAATTTTTTGGGAGAGGCAGTCTGGACCAAATGCGAGAACTTCGCAGTCCATGTTTTTGCTGAACGGGCCGGGCCAAGCAGCCAAGCAACGGTCATCAAAGGCTTTGCGGTGCAACATGAGACAGAGATTTTTCACGCAGTTTTGGGAACAGAGTCGGACAATTTCTCCTTTGAGTTTTCTATGAATGACCAGGAGCCATTTTTTTGGCACAGAAATGTCGGTCGAAGCCAAGCTAGTCCCAATCACCGCCCGGTGACTACCAGCTTACCACCAAACGGTTGATCTGAAGTGTACCAGGGACTGGGGTTTTGACCTAGAGCCACATGTTCCAAATTTCGGAGTAGCCTGGGCCTGAGTAGACAAGTTTTGAACAAATTCCATGGTGACTAGCAGCATTTCAACATGTAAGGCCCGGTTTCTTTCACCTGTTTGCCTTTTGAGGAGGGCTTGCTTCGCGGCGAACTCATCACCGGGACGTTGACAGGTACTGAGCTTCTATTAGAGACAGTACAGGGACACCAAGTCAGGGCAGACTTCCGGCAGATCGATATTTTCCTCCAGGTGCAAAAAACATATAAGGGAAGAGGATGTCAGACTGAACATACCATCTTTGGATCCCAGTTGCCATTACCAGTCCAGTCCATATAGGGAGGCCTTGAGGCCTGTAGAAAATCGTTTTTGGCAATCTCTTTGTGCGTGGTCCCGTCGTGCTTGTTTTTTTTTTTCTGGAATTTGAGTTTTTGCGGAAGCAAGCGCCTTGGAATGTTTGCGGGAGCTGTCGAACCTTGGAAATCGTTTTTGTAGCGAACATGAAAATGGTATCTGCGGGGGGGGGGTGACTTGAGAGTTCTCCTGACCTTGGAAAGTCTTCTTTTCCTCAAGGTTGCTACGCACTAAGGCTAGGTGTAAAGGTCCCGTTGTGTTGGGGGATCGCAGCCTGGGCTCGCGCTCTCTGCGCCCCATTGCGATCTTGGATTTCCATGCGCGTTTGGATTGCGCAGGCTAGCGCAAAAAATGTTCCCCGTATTCGGCTCCCGAAAGGGGCCTCGTTCTTTTTTACCAGCGTGCTGTGCGATCTTTTGTCATTTTTAGCGGAAATTTCGAAAGCTTGATCGGAATTTGTGGAGGGCAGTTTTCGAAGGATGTCCCGCACGAAGCGTCAATGTTGGAAATTCTCACCTTCAGTTTTTGGATGACGTTTCGCACGAAATGCCTATTTTTGCAAAAAATGTGCTCGTGCCTGTGCGAGGTGCCGTTTTTTCGAGTTTCCTCGTTTTTGTCTGGTGCGAGCGTTCGATTTGGGAGGTCCAGAAAGTCAACTTGTCGAGGAAGTCTCGCGCTAGAGATCGATTTCGTTCAGTGCTTTACACGAGATTCAAGAGTGCTCTGCAAGAGTCTGCTCATGTGTGCTTAGCATGAGTCTTTGCAAGTGCACAGCCAAATGTGGATGCCCAGGTGACTCTTCCTGATACATGCTTCAATCAAAGTGAAGGTCTCCTCGGCAACAACAATGGGGACGACGCAGATGACTTGAAACCATTCAACTCAGATCAGCTTGTGCCAGCGACAGCGTCTGGGGAAGACATCTACCAAAACTTTGTCCTCTCTTGGTGTATTGTGAATATTCAAGATTCACTCTTCCCTCCGGATCAGTTTCGCCCTTGTGATAAAGACTGGCTGCCGTTGTTTGTTGCCGATTTGGATCTCAATGCATGCCCAGCTGCTTGTGGCAATAGCGGCCTTTGCTGCTTAGATGCAAGGGAAGCCGGAGAAGACTTTGCCATTGCAACCCAGAACGCAGTGGAAGTTGTACAAGCAGCGCAGAGAGTTACCTTGTCCTTCCAACAAAATCCTCCACGTTTGCTCTTGCCCATGGAGGCCCTCCCCAAACTTTCCGGGACCATGGTGCCGGGGCCTAGGGGACCTAGCTGCTGGAAACAAACACGCCGTCCTGTTCGCCTGATTAAACAATCTCTTTGTCATGAGAAATCTGCACACTTCGTGTTTACGCGTCCTGTACGAATCAATTGGTGATGATAACTGATACTTGGGCTCTAGGAGAAGACTCTGACGGCAGTGAGTTGACATCACCCCTCAACCAGCAGTAGTTCCTACACAGGTATTTTTGGTGCCGAGCGACTCCCCGAAGCTTCAATTCACCGCCTTTGCGCTGGCCGATTCACAGCTGGAACTCAATTGCTCCATCTGCGGACTACCAGAGGCACCGCCTTGGTGCAATTCACAACAGACATGGGTATGTCACTTAAAAGGCTCCCAAACCATGGGTTTTCCTGTTAAACATTTTGATTTTTAGAGATTTTTTGGGTTCCCTATTTTGAAACATACCTATGCAGTCGCATCAATTGGTATAATTACTCATGATTGGCCATGTTATTGTAAGGATGGTTACACGATGATTGCGGAATGTCATGATGACTGTGTCGTCAATATGTAGTCGGCCATCAGTCGGTGATCGCTGGGAGGTCAATTGCATTCTCTCCGGAGACAATGACTCGGGAACTTTCAATATGTCCCTTGAAGTTGTGGCAAAGTCTTTACCGCTTGGAACGGCATTTTGTGTGGCTAGAGCTGATGGCCTCACCTCCATTGCAGGAGCGGCTCAATTTGTTCGGAGTGGCGCTTCTGGTTTCAAAATATGGAGCTCATGTTTCAAGTGGCTGTCAAACTGGTGCTACGGGTTTTGTCGATGCCGTTATAGCTATTTTTCGTCCTTCATAATGTTTTGCAGCCGTTGATGTTTGATAAGAAGGCAACATGCTACAAGTAGGAGTAATTATGATGATTGATAATGAGAAGTGGCAGGATTGGTAGCTACAGATGAAAGCAAGTTTCCGTTTTGCTGCGGTTTTTGGATCCATATATTCTGGAACCAGGGTGAAACATAGTCCTTGGTGTGGTGACGCATGATGAAGTGGACTCGGCAACGGAGGAGTGTCCATCCGAGCAGACCCTCCCAAGCTAGAGATGCCTAAGGAGGCAGGGAAACTTGGCCTTTGGTAATTTTGCAAGTGGGATTCCTAAAAAAGAGTGGGATTTTGCTATGCGTCATCCATGTTTGGGTTGGTCATGTTCATCCAACGTTCATTCCTTGATCCTCGTTGATTCCCATGCCTGTGGAGAGGTGATATCACGGCCCAGCGATGTTCCGATACTTCACTTCACCGTCTTCACCTTGGCTCGCTCGGAGCCTGAACTCAGTTGCTCCATTTGCGCCGAAGCAGAGGCAGCGAAGCAAAATGCTTGGAGAGGAGTGCTCTTTTTTAGCATGTCGGTCATGGCGTTATCGACTAGAACTCAATAGGATCGACTAGGACGGACTGTGAGCAAAACCGTGAAACTGAGAAAAACCTGCAAAATCTACGAGTATATCAGTATATACCCCATCCCACCCAAGGCGGTGGCGGAAGTTTCGTATAGGAAGTTGCTGCAGGGGTTGGCCAAAAGGGTGTTCGCTTGTACTCGTGTGACGCTCACTGACTTTCTGGCTTTTTCTCACTGACTTTGTGTCTCACTGACTTTCTCTTACCGACTTTGTCTCACTGACTTTGTGTGTTGCTGGCTTTGTGTCTCACTGGCTTTGTGTCTCACTGGCTTTCTCTCGCTGACTTTGTGTCTCACGGGCTTTCTCTCACTGACGTTATGTCACCGGCTATGTCTCACCTACTTTGTCTCACTGACTTTGTGTCTCACTGACTTTGTGTCTCACTGACTTGTGTCTCACTGACTTTGTGTCTTGCTGGCTTTCTCTCACTGACTTTGTGTCTCACTGACTTTCTCTTACCGGCTTTGTCTCACTGACGTTATGTCACCGGCTATGTCTCACCTACTTTGTCTCACTGACTTTGTGTCTCGCTGACCTTGTGTCTCACTGACTTTCTCTTACCGACTTTGTTTCACTGACTGTCTCTTACAGGCTTTGTCTCACTGGCTTTGTGTCTCACCGACTTTGTGATTTGTGTCTTGCTGGCTTTCTCTCACTGACTTTGTGTCTCACGGGCTTTCTCTTACCGACTTTGTCTCACTGACTTTCTCTTACTGGCTTTCCCTCATTGACTTTGTGTCTCACTGACTTGGTGTCTCACTGACGTTCTCTCACTGGCTTTCTTTCACTGAGTTTCTCTCATATGTCTCACTGACGCTGTCTCGCTTTCTCTTACTTTTTTTTCCACTTCTTCCCACTTCCTCTCACGTTCTCTAAGTTTCCCTCACTTTCTCTTGCTTCCTCTCACTTTCTCTCACATTCTCTCGCTTCCTGTCATGTTCTCTTCACTTCACCCCACATTCTTTTACTTTCTCTGACATTCTCTCACTTTCTTTCATATTCTCTCACTTTCTCTTACTTTCTCTGACATTCTCCCACTTTCTCTCACATTCTCTCACTCTCTCACTTGACCCATCATTTACGAGCAGTGCCGCACAAGGCGGCGGCGGAAGTTTCCAAAAAGTGCGACTGTACGAAGGGAGCTGTTGCTTGGGATGGACGTCGGTCTGACTAATTGGCTGACTCACTGATTGGCTGACAGACAGCCTGACAGACTATTAGAACGAGTTAGTTGGTTAGTTAGCCACAACTTCAACAGTTGTCCCTTCCTGACCAGACTGATTAGAAATGAAAAGAAACAAAGAAACATTGAAACACCCGCAACCCCATCATAGTTTGAGTTTGCTACGTTGTGAAGGCAAAGGAAGTCGTACATTGGGCATGGTGTGGCATCGGTTAGTATGGTTAGTAGTCAGCAATGATAAAACAACAACATAATAGTTGCGGGTGACGTTGTAGCAACAATGACGTTTCTTTTTGATGTAGTTGCAGTCGTTGTTGTTGTTGTTGTTGTTGTTGTTGTTGTTGTTGTTGTTGTTGCAGCTGCTGTTCTGGATGATGATGCTTGTTTAGTTTATTTGTTATTCAATGTTCAACTAGTTCACTCCAGTTCATATAATCAAAGGAAAGCGTCGGCTTCCATGGGCTTTTGCTCCGCGTTGGTAACTTCTGTCTTTCCCGAACTTCGTTTGGCAAACCCTTGCCAAAGTTTTCGGTACTGATCCACTTGATCTGCTGGTAGCTTCGGAATGGCCGTGTCATCATCACCTCTCTTTGTTTTTTGCTTCTTCTGAACTTGCTCATCGTTTCTGGCTGGTGAGGGTTTTCTGGATTTGGTTTCTGCCACTTTGGCCACTTTGGACTTGGGTGTTTTGGATGGAGGTTTTGGTTTGGCTGTTGGCTTCACCTCTTTGTTCTTTTGCTTCGGAGCCATGTCAGGGTCTACAACAGCTAAACTCACAGCTATTCTGAATTGAACCGAACAGCTACGCACCAATAGACAAGTTGAGCCAAGTCAAATTGCGCAATCACCAGTTTGACATTGAATGATGGCATCACTTGTTATTAGTAATTAGATACATTGATACTACACTACGCTTTACACTCTTCACACTTTAAACTTTCAACTTTGTCTAACAATTAGCCCAGCAGACACAAACACTTTTGCAGCCGTCGATTCAACTCGATAAAATGATCGCTGAAAATCAAGTCAGGCACCGCTCATGTCCCGCACTGAGCGGCTGAGTCCCTAAGAGACCAGAACCCAACCAGAACCCAAGCACTACCAATAACAAAGCCAAATGATCCTCCCTTCTGCCTTCTAGCAAGGGAGAAATTAAGGACTGGCAAGCTGTCCTCCCATCCCGGTCAGATCATGCAATGTGGCTCCAACATCTCGATCTCAATACTATAAAGAAATGTAAAACAGTTTGCATTTTGCATAGTAGTAGTGTTTTTGTTTGGCCAACCATCGCAGCCCCTAAGTACTAGTTACTAGTTACTAGTCCTTAGTCACAGTCTATGAAACATTCCCCACAAATGAGCCACAGTTTGCATGTTGTAAATTGTAAATGGAACTAAGCTAATTAGTTGGCGTGTTGCCAAAGCTAACTTGACTAAACTTAACTAAACCCAACTCAAGATACTCATACTACGATGGAACTAACGTTGACGTCATGCCGACGGTTGTTGTTGTCGACTTGTCAAAGAGACCAAAGAGTCAAGCCAGATTTGTTTCCCCTTTCCACCGAGCACAATGTATCACTGTATCACTTTGGCTTTGACAACAAGGAGGTTGAGTCTATGAAATTGTTATCTAGCTCTCATCAAGTGATCACAGAACTGAACTGGTAAACAATTTCCGTTTCCAAGTTTCCAAACAAGAAAGAACACCAAATGGTTGGAAAAACACCGAAATGAGTGCTCGATCATGGGTTTGCTGTGTGTTCTTGGTTCTCTGCATGATTTGCATGACCACTGTACAATGTTGCCTGAGCCTGCAGGGGCCAAGGTATGTTCCTTGCGTGAGAAGGGCATCATTCAACTGCTGCAAAAGTTTGTCGGGAATAGGCTGACCTTCGGCAACAGCCTTGCGAAATCGCTTCTGAGTCATGACCTTGACCAGAACAATCACCGCGATGACGGACATCAACTTGTTCTTGGTGCCCACCTGGCCCACCGCCTGTAAAAAGAATCTTCCAAGACACTGTCACACAAACACATAAGCTGAGAATCCACTACACAGTCTTTCTGATTGTATATATAGAATTATATAGATAAATATATATTTATTTATAATATATATATATATATATATATTTTATTGAATACAATAAAGCATATATACAGTTACATGACATAATACATATTATATACTAATTGTGAAATTTCTACTGGCTATGTTGCAAGCTACGGTTATAGCATATTCTGAACACCTTATGCTTTAGAAAGTTTTTTAATTTGTGAATTGAGTTTATCGATTTTGTTCTGTGTAGGTTGACGAGTTCAGTTCATGGGACACGCGCACCTATCATCAACTTACACGTTCATGGGCGAAGAAAGACACAAAATCACAAAAAAACTGAATTTAAAATCAACATTCTCTCCTGCGCAAACTCTCAGAAGTCATCGCACGTTGTACATCATCACTGCCTGCAACTCACTAGCCAAATCTGCGAGTTCTTGCAGTCGCTCACCAAACTCTACAAGAGGAGGGAAGTCACGCGCAAGCTCTGGAATACACTTGTCATTCTCGGGGGAGTAGCTCAGCATTGCTGCATCCGGCAGATTCAGCTCTTTGACTTTGGCAAGCAATGGATTCAAGAAGGCCACCTTTTGGGGTTCAAACGTTGAACCGTTAAACAAACAAAAATATAGCAGTTGAATTTTGTAACTCATTTAACATACATCAGTACTTCCTCACTTCGAAGGCTGAGTCAACTTGTCTGAGTAATAAGTAAGTAGCGAGTTGAGTGCCAAGTTTCCAACGATTTTTTGTTACTTAAATAGTCATAGTAGAATAAAGTATTACATCATTATATGAACTTTGTCTCTTGGATAAAAATGAAAAACTAACTAAACTAAACCCAATGCAATTTCCAGCCTGCTTCTTTGTCCATTGGGAGACCATAGATGCAGCTCTCAGCTTGAAAACATTGCAAATCTTTGCGAAGATCTCAGCATTGTAGGGAGAAGCAACGCCATTGATCTGGAGCGACTTGAGAACTTCCTTAGCACTTTCATCAAGGTTCGCCTCATATTTTGACCAGGCTGCCAACTTCCCTTTCACCTTCACCACCAACTCACTTGATGCCACAGATTCACCAGCTTGAGTCAATGCATGAACTGCCTCCACGAGCGAAAAGAAAGATTCCAACAACTCACAAGAGCGTAGCTGAACTGCACGTTTTTCGCCCTTGGGTGGTAAGGCTGCAGCAAGTAAACCCAGCCGTTCAGTGGCTTGAACAAGGTCAGGAAACATGAAGGTAAGACTTTCGATTGGACCTTGCAGCTTTTCAAGAGCTTGAAGTAGCTGTTTCTTGACTTCAATTCCATCCTTCTCTGTCGTGACATCGCGAAGCACTCGCAACTCTGCCATCAGCGCCTCGACTTTGTGTTGAAACTCTTCGATCTCTTTCTTGGGGACACCAGGAGTCAGAAGACCCAAGAGATCCTGTTGCGGATGATTTGCAAAAAACACTGAGCATTATACAAGGTGTACTTTAAGTTTGCTAAAAATGATGATTCAGTTTGTTTAGTTCAGCTTAGTTTAGTTTAGTCGGTCACATTACTAGTTTTCCTCTTGCAAATGCGTATTAATTCATGCTTCTTTAGCTATTCAATTTCAATCTGAATGCGCCAGAGTTGGGCAATGAACATCACACATTTCAACAACACAGTAAACTTAAACAACTTTACAACCTTAAACTTAAGCCTCAAGTCCTAGGTTTAATTTCAATTTCTAATTTCCGGCATGTTTCACTGCAGCGTCCTTCAAATTCAGGATGTCTTCAGCAAAACTTGTAAGCATGGTATGCAGCCTCTCACCAGAAGGTTCCAGCACGCCACCCTTGGTCTCGATGGTTTCCTTCGAGATTGCGAAGCTGCGTTGATGAACTCTTGCAATGGATTGAACTGTTTGAGCCTGGATACCAATCCCACATCACTGTTGATCACGTCAGCTGCTTTGAAGCAACGTTGCAATTTCATAGAATCGATCGATGAAGCCAACCATGGGGTGACCTTCCAAGGCGGTCAACTGAACTTGTCACAGAGTCAATAGTCTCACCAAACTTGTCAATAGGGTCTATCGTAATTAGGTTATTAATCGATTTCATGTATTTTCGTTGACGAAACCAAGCACTAACTCAACTCAATTCAACAACGATTGATATTGCTTTTTCCTCTTTCCTGAACTAAAACTAAAACTGAAACAATGCTAGATAATGTTAGGAGGTAATAAATGAATGATGACTCCAACTTGCAAACCATCTAGCCTCTAACGTGCAAACTTCCCACACGATGAGAGCCACCGATTTGCGCACCAACATCTCCATGCCATCAGCAGCGTCTTGGCCAAGCTGTTTCATTTGGTGTTTCGAAGCCTGCGCCTTCTCCAATGCGTCAGCAGCTTCTGCAGCACATCGGCACCTGTCCAAAAGGTGCGGTCAAAAGGCAATTATTTTGGCTAGACGTAAACTGCAGCCTACCCTGACATCAGAATACTCGCATTATGATTATGATTGATTTATGATCTACCTTGATGTAATTATGATATTGATAATAGCGTGATAAATCTGTTGATCTTTGGTTCTCAATCATGTCAATCATGGTGAAACAGGCTTTCAGATACAAAAAAGCAAGGAGACAATAAACTCAGTAAAACACTAGAAGCCCAGCTATGTTGTCTAGGCACCAGTGATTCATGTCACGCTCTGATTTGCTGATGTCTCCTTTGCTGATCAAGTCTTTGATGGGCCCAAATGACTTCTCCAATGAATCATGTAGACGATCTTCTTCGGAATGTTTGTCCAGATACTGTTTTGCCTCTGTCACAAGTCGTGGCCCCATAGCTGCACCCATGACAACCACGCAAAGTTGAGAATGCTTTTCCGATCCAACGTTCGAAGCCCTTGCAAGACGAAATGTTGAAAGGCAGTGGACGGCAGTGGCATCAGCAAACAAATTTCAACTTAGTGTATTGAGTATTGATATCTATCTGGATCTACCTCATTGATCATCTCATTGATCGATCTTGATGAACAATGAATGCATAGTGGATTGCGTTCTCATGAACCTATTGTACTATGACAAGAACTATACTTAGTTACCAACTAGTATCAACTGAGCAAATATTGATTCAATCAATGGCATCAACCAATGTCGGCATATCAACAAACAAGTTGAAACATTAACAACATTGCAATCATTGAGCACCGATGAACTTTGGATTGTTGACACTGGCCATGTACTCCATTGCCCCCTTGAGCTTGGAGGTGGATACATTCTCTTTGCGCAGCAAGCTGAGCAAGACGCCAGCTTCATCAGCCAGGGCGCTCACAGGGCTTGCGAAGATAGCATTCAGAAAGTTCTCAAGCTTTGAGAGCTGCGGTTGAGGATCCTGCTTGTACGTTGCTCTCTCTCTCTCTCTCTCCCTCTCCGGGATTATGTTTCTGATTCTAGCCTCTCTGAATATCGAAGTGTAGCGGACTAAGCGCATTATATATAGAAGAAGTGCTAGGCTGTCTTTGATTGAGAATCACCACAAACATAAGAGTAGATATCATGATCATAGTATTATAGTATTAGATACTTAGCGCGTGTAGTTTCATCCCAACAGTCCTTTCTTGAACCAAGCACAGACTTCACCATCTTCAAAAGCACTTGAGCCAACGTAGTAGCGAAAAACTCCTCCGCTGTCTCATCTGAGTTCTCCCAGTCATTCTCGAATCTGGACAAGACTGTCTCTCTGGTTGCATTCATCATGCGCTGAAAGTCCAGAGGCTTGACATCCTCAAACAGCATCATCTTGAGGGCTCTGCGCATGACACTGCCAGAGAATGACATTTGAAAGTTGTGCCGGGCTTGGTCAAGTGTTGACAGCAAGTTCGTTTCGCTCTCCACAGAGACTTGCCCCATCAAACCTTCGGAGTAACATCTTGAAAGTCAGGGTTTGTGCTTTGTTAGATGGGAACTAGAACACAATGGACCTGCTATTGCTGAATGTTCCCAGAAAATACTATTTGAAAACCTTGAACAATGAAAACTGAAAACATCATGGAACGCAATCAAAATCCAGAATCCAGAACAAATAGATTGAGACCAAAATTCAAAAAGTGTCCAAAAGTAAGCAACGCTCCGAGATACATCGGAGAATCCATTGGATGTTCTTGATGTCCTCCTCAATCTTTCCCAGCTCCTCGTTCACAGGGAGTACATCCCCACCATTGTTTCTTCGATTGAGTGACTTCATCTTGATCTTCATCTCCGATTTCAAGGCAGACAAATGAGCCATCTGTTCTTGTAGTCCTGAGCGAAACTGCTGTTCAGCCATCGGTGCATTCACATGTCGCAATGGGCGAAGCTTCTCGAGATAACCATTCAAGATTTCTTCATCAGCTTTGCTAAGGGCTGGCGTGTCCATGGGGTCATCGAGGAAATTCTCCAAATCAGCATCAGCAGCCTTGCGCTTTCCTGAGCCAATGCAAAATGTTAGTGTATAACTTGCAACATGGTATCATTCAAGTAGAAACTGTAACAACGCACATTCTTAACCCGACAGGTTTCGTGGTGTGTATGTTCAATTTAGATAGATTGATACATTTTAGTTGATACGCTTTGCGCATACAGATAATTTCTAGATATGTGCCAAGTAATATGAATACACGAACAAATGTATATTAGTATATGACATGAACATAATAGCGTCATACTTGCACACCGTTACAACTTACAACACAACAATACAAAATGCTTGATCAAAAATCATCACAACTTCGCAAATCACAGTAGAAGTTTCCATTCCCAGCATTGCCAACGATGGTCTTTGAGGATCTCTGAGGCTGCTTGTCGGGCTTGCTCCCACATTTTGCTGAAGCAGTAGAGGGCCTTGCCAACTTCGATGGGTTTGGCTGAGCCTTAGCTTTTCCCTTTGGCGGTGCTGCCTTAGCTTTGCACTCAGATGCTCCCCCAAAGCGCCGCAGACTCGATAACATTGATGATGCCTGATCCTTTATCTCCTCACTATCTGAACTTTCGTCAGGGTTCTTGGCTGGGTCCTTAGCGGCGGCATCATCATCTTTGGGTTTTGGTGCCTTAGCGCAATGCAATGTGTTCAGAATTGTCTGTGGAGACTCCGACTCAAACCTGATGTGGGATCATATGCCTAAGACTCCTTTCCCCTTAGCAACTTGTCTTGTTGATTGTCAAAAACATGAAGCGCCAAATCAAAATCAAACCACCAGCCTGTACGCCGAAGCAACACAGAACGGAGGCTTCGGTCCCACTGCTGGATCTGGCAGAAACATCGCAGGACGAGTTTCACGCAAAACGGCCCGCTTGGCTTCGGATTCGATGCGATCTAAAGCTTCACCGGTTCCGTCGATCACCTCGTCGTTCAACTGGGCAGTGCGCTTCACCGCTGTGCTGCGCTTGTCAATGCGGCGCCACCGCCCCGGCTGACCCTTGGAAACATTGACGCCCTGCACTTTGGAGCCACTGGGGAGAAAATCCCAGCTCACATCTCGAGCGTCTGGCTCCCCATAGTCTTGACGGTATGTTTCCAGCTCGACGAAGAAAAGCTCATGGGCTTCCAACCCCTGCTCAAGGTTCAAGTCTGCCGTCACAGTTTCCAAACATGGAAGGTTGCGCTCCAGACGGGACTTGCAAGCTGGATCCTGGATCTTCAGTTTGATGACATGAGCTCGGACATCCTGCGCCAGTTCAGATTTGTGTTTACTGAAGTTTGCTTTTGGACCCTTTACAAACTGATCACGAAAGCTAGCGGTTGCTGGCTTGAATTTGTTCTTGCTTCAGCAAGGCAGCAGGGTCTGAGGCCAACTCCATGATTTTTCGTGCATTGCCCCCCCCTTCCCCCCCTGTGATTCTCTTGTAGTTAGCCCCCTACGCAATGTTCATAGTTCTTTTACAACATGTCTGTGTAGTCTTTGTTGTCGCAGTTGGACTCTTGCTACCATGTCGGTATGGCTCAAGTACTAGCGTAGCCTGCGCTAAGAAAACAAGCAGTTTCAGCCGCCGCTTGCAGTTGCCAGGGGAGCTTTTCCTGGAATCAAAATGGTAGCGGGGCTCTGTGCCCCGGTTCCGCCCACACGGACACAGAGATTAAGTGATTGTTCAGTCCCCACAGACTCAAACCCTTTGTGTGCCCTAGCGAAAGTGGACAGGCCCTAACAAGCGTGTTCCGTCACCGCGGACCGGGGCAATTGTAAGAAATAGTCCAAATGGCACAAGTTTTCTCACTTGACAATGATGATGAACAGGCCGGCCAACTTGCACTGCCTAGTCCTGATGTCGTCTTCACGGATACAGAGACATCAACTGGTGCACCTCGTATGACACTTAAAATCCCGCCAACATTCGATGGAACATCCTCTTGGTTTGAGTATGAAGACTTAATAGAGGACTGGCTTGGGATGACAACCCTGAATGCGGACAAGATTGGGCCATCCCTCAAAAATGCACTTATTGGACCAGCTGTCTTTTATAAGAATCTCTTCGATAACGCGATCCTGAGAGATCCAAATCGAGGCCTGAATCATTTCAAGGAGACTATGCGTCCATACTTTGTGAAGGGAAAGAGCCATGTCTTCATGTACCGCTTCTTACAGGTGTACAGAACATATCGGGGGTCAGCAGAGAAGGTGCGCAAGTTAAGGCAGAGCCTAAGAAGAAGGGTACAGCGAAGAAACATGTTGAGCCAGACAAAACATTGGATCTGAAGTCTGAAAAGGTACCGACTACTCGGAAGGAGCAACCCATGAGTGAGCGACCAGGTGGAACCGCTGTTGCTGAATCCTCCGGTCCAAGCTCTGGACATCGTGAGAGACCTATGGGTGATGAACGCCCCGAAGCCCAGGATGAACCTGTGGGTGAAGAGATCTTTCCAGGTGAGGAAATTCCCAAGGAAATAAAAGAAGAAGAACCTAAGGTAGAAGTCAAGAAGGAGCCGGGACCAAGCATGAACTTACCCATAAGTCTTCGGAGGATACACGCAAAACTGAGTTCTCCTACTGAGCTGTTGAAACCGCGCCTGAAACACAACCACTTGTCAACCGATCAGTTCAAAAGAAGAACATCAGCGCTCAAGTTGCCCACGGAGATCTATGATCAATATGATCTCATTGTGAAACAATGTGAAGCATGCGCCAAGAGCAAGGTTGCGCCAAGTAGGGCCAAGATATCCGGAATCAGAAGTGAAGTGTTTGGAGAATTTACCTTCATAGGCCATGGGGGAGTGACCCTCAGTCTAACCAGCAAACTACAGTTTCTACTCTGTTATGACGGCGCCGCTTCCTTAACTACCGCCTACGTGGTGAATACAAGATCTAGTCAAGAAACCGCTGGTTATCTGTTGGAGTACTTTGAAACGTATCAGATCAATCCACGATACATTGTAGGTGATCAGGCGTTCATGGGTCCTGAATCAGAGGCTTTCTATAATTTACAAGGTATTAGACCAATAGCCCTTGGACCCGGTACTCCCTGGCCAAACAGAGCAGAAGCAGCTATCAGAATGTTCAAGCGACAAGTACATCTCATGCTACGTGGTTTGAAGGAGGATCCATTGTTGGCAAACATCACCTATCGTCAGCTTGTCCGACAGGCTTCTTTGGCCAGACAGCGCAGTAACTGTAGGAGGTGTGACTCCCATCGAACTCGCATTCGGAAGAAGACGACCAGCTGATGTGATCACTGTGGAACACATCGATGCTGCTGAGCTTACCGCTGAGGTTCCTGCGAGTGAGAGTCGCACCAAGGCGCTGAGGTCTCTTGCCTATCGGAAATATCTCGAGGCGCGTCAATCGGAAGATATACGCAAGGACATAGCGTCACGACTGAGCCTATCAGATGGACCTTTGTTCCCAGGAGACAAGGTATACTATCGGGTTGAAGACCCTAGTAAGTTTAAGTCAGATGGTTCTCATTCTGGCGTTAAAGGTAAGCTGGTTTCAGTCGATGGCAGTATGGTTGGAGCCGATCTAGGAACACGAATTGTCAAGGTGAATGTTTCCAAAATCCGAAAGGACAGGGACCCCATTGAGGACATCGATGTTCCCCTATATCCTGTAGGCCTCCATGCCGAACACTCGGCTTATCCAGATGTTTCACAATGCAAGTCTTGTAGTGTCTCACCTGCCGACCGCTTGGCATCTGACAAGGACAGGGATCCAGCAACCAAGATCATCGCCGATGATGCATCCCAGTTAGGACTAGAAGGCTTTGCGCATCAGAACTATCACTGGGAACCATGTACACATGGACGCATTGATTTTCTTGAACTCTTTGCAGGATCAGCTCGTCTAAGTCAGGTTGTCGCAATGAATGGTCTCAAGGTAGGACCTCCAGTTGACATTCGCGCCGGATATGACAGTTTGACTGTGGATGGTCGCCAAAGCACCATGGAGATCCAAAGGTGGTTTTCATGGCGCCAGTATGTGGTCCTTGGTCGCAAATGCAGAACATCAATGACCCAGACACAGTCAAAGCTAAACGAGAAAAGTAGGTTGAATTCTGTGCCAAGATCGCAGCTTACCAACTTCAAAAAGGAGGATATTTCTTAATTGAGAACCCAGCATCTTCTCGAATCTGGTTCACAAAAAGTTTCGAAAGGGTGTTGAGTAAGTATTCAGTCACTTGGGGTACGCTCGATATGTGTACTTACGGCATGCGAGGCGCTAACGGTTTTTACTACTATAAGCCGACCAGTATGCTTCATAACCTTCCTGAAAATGTTGTTGGACCAGTGTTCAAGCGATGCACAAACAAGTCCTCTGCTAACAAACACTGGCACCAACCAATAAAAGGTAATGCGCCTGGCTATGGGCCCAGAACAAAACTTGCCCAAGTATGCCCATACACATTTTGTTCAGCCTTAAACCGGAGCATTTTGCCACTGAGGCGCACTGCGCGCTTGCTGACTAACATGTCAGGACTTGTGACGGATCTCTTTGAAGACTTCAGCCGAAAAAGAGTTGACCGAGCTACATGCGTCTATGTTAGCGCAAGATGCCGTCGCAGAGCATACGTCATATTCCGTCCTCACGGATAAGGGCGCATCATTTCCTGAAAAGGATTATGTGAACAAGAGGACATTGAATAAGATCAACGCGCTACCAACCGGTCAAATGTATGTTCCAGTTCAGGTTGACATGCGCGGTGAACTTTCACAGCTGCGTCGCACATTTGTGCCCGCAATGGCTTTTGCGTTACGTGTGCAGTATCGTCAGACCTCGGGTGTGCTTTTGTTGTGGCGCAAGAAAGACGCATCGCATCTTTTCATTTTGAAGGAAACCCGAGAGGTGATCTATCGCAATTGATACCGCAGCACTGGACTGGCATTCTTTTCTAAAACACGGATGGACGCGCTCCCAGCAATGTTCAACAGCCTCAACCCCTTCCAGCCTTACCTGATGAAATTTTTTACCGGGACTTCCACCACCTGTTGAACCTGCCTTGCCGCCAGATGCTTCCATGATACCCGTTCCAGATGATGACATTCCACCTCCTGGTGGAGACATTCCAGATCCGATGGACGGACCAGAGGACCCTCGTCCAATGGATGGACCTGATGATCCACACACACCTCAGCCACAACCGCCTGTTGATGGTCCAGGCCCTCCTCGTGGTCCTCGTGATAGCCCGTATCCATTCTTCAGTCCGGGTCCTTATCCTTCACATCCGCCAGACTCTCCTGAGTTTGCGTCAGTGTCGTCACCTCCGGGTCCAGATCCCTTTCCTGGTGCATCCGCAATCCCTGTTCATCCTGATTCCGTCGTGATTCCTCCGAATATTCCTGATGAACCTATGCAGTACCCCGCGAAACGACCTATGAGTCCGGATCTCTTTCCTCCGATCTCGACGTCGCGGCCGCCGCCGCAGCAGACGATTCCTATCTTTCGGTCATCATCAGTCCATTCAGGGGCAGTCTGGTCATGTGACACCTCATCGCTGACACTCTCTGGCTTGGGACTGTCAGCGCTCAACTTGCCCTCACTGCCACTCTCTGTCTTGGGACTGTCGGTGTCCAACTTGTATCCAGCACCTTGGAAACTCTGAACTGCAGTTGAAGAAGAAGGCGCAGGTTCTAACAACTGCCGACGAGCATGACCCTCTGCTGCCCTCTGCTTCAAGTGGTCAAAATGTTCATTGATCTTGTCAGCAAGGATGCTCTTGGTCGCTTTCTTGGCATTTGTCAAGCGACACCCCATAGAGTTGATCAAGCCATTGAGTTCATCCTTGGACAACTTCAAAAGAAGATCTTTGGAGGGACACTGGATTTCCAAAGATGCCAAACCATTGTTTTCAGGAGTGATCGCCCCATTCTGAACTTGGAATGCTTGGAGACCGTTGTTGCCACTCACAAGGAAGACCGCCATGGTTGAGACAGGGTCAGCAGGTGAGTGGATCGCAAACGCTTGGGCAAAAACAGTCTATTTGACGAACACTTGTTCAAACCAATCAATAATCACACGCAGTGGTGGTCTCATGGCATGTCATGCTGTGGAGACTGCTTGGTAATGTCATGCTTTCCGTGCTGTGGTTGAACACTCCAACTCCATCAATCTGACCCTGCCATGTCCGCGCCTCCTTCTGAGGAGGTGGATGATCTCTTTGTCTGGGCGTCCCCGCCTCGCAGTGAGCAGGCATGTATTGGTGAAAGTAAGGGTGGGAAGATAGGATTATTAAAGGGTATGGGTTAATCTTTATTATGGTTTATTGTTTTGTTTATTGCTTGGGGGTTTTGTTTTTGTTTGGAATGGATGAGGTGATGATGTATTGGTTGTTATGGTTTCTTTAAAATGGATGAGGTAATTGATGGTTGGCAGTGATGATTTTGATGAAAATGAATAAGATGAGGATATAGGAGGTGGTTATGATTTTATAAAATGAATGAGGTAGAGAAATAGGAGGCTGTTATGATTTTATGGAATGAATGAGGTAAAGTTGGTATGCTGTTATGGTTTTTTATATGAATGGTTTTTGAGTTGTTATATTGTTAGAACATGAGTTGGTAAAAGTTCTTTGAACTAACGTTTTTAACATTTTTTCCCCTGACCTTGGTAGCCCCGGGCACCGATGGGCGGTGGGGTCCCCGCGGACCAGAAACGACATGGTCTATCCTGAAGGCGGATGTGGCCAAGGCCCATCGTCGTATCAAGATCACCCAAGATGGACGGCGCTTGCCCATCTTGACGGAGAATGGTGGATCGACAAAGTTGGTACATATGGCATGGCCAGCGCGCAATTTTATTGGGGCCGCATGGCAGAACTACTGTTGCGTATCTGCTATGCACTCCTACCGACGGTGGACTGGGGCTTTGTCTTTGTTGACGACTTCTGTTGGCTGCTTCGGACCCAGACGGCTCCTTTGGACTGTGCAGCCCTTCTTCTCCTGCTTCTGGCTCTTGGATGTCCATTGAGCTGGCGCAAAACCGTGCTCTCGGAGGTGAACGCTTGGCTTGGATTCCAAGTCAACCCCAGTGGCCCCATTGTGGATTTTCCCCATGACAAACGCGAGATACGCCCCACCCAAACGACCACAAGAGGGCTTGACTTTTTCAGCCAAAGACATCGAACGTGCGCTGGGGCGTCGCAATTGGGCCACTTCAGCCTGGCCACTGAGCAGACCTTTCCTACAACTTTTTTGGGCATGGAAAGCGGTGACTACAACCTCTCACCCGGGCCAGATCATCAGATCATTTGCTACTCTTCTCCTCTACCTTTTGGGCCATCCCCCTATGACCCACTCTCTCCGTGGTGGGGCGCAAGTGATGCTAGTGCTGATCCCAATGGAACAGCCTTTGTGGGAGGATGGCTCGCGAATGTTGAAGAGCCTCTCTTAGAGGACCACCCCTGGGCACACAAGAATGGTGACCCAACCAAGAGGATTGCTGCCTTCGAGATGTTTGGCGCTCTTATCCTCACCTACTTCCTTCTTCTGAAAGGTGGCGAATCGCTCCTGAGAACCCGGATGGCCCTGATCTCCGACAACCAAGGGAACATCTTTGCGATGCTCAATCAGAAGACCAAGGAGATGCCTACGTCGGCTTTCTTAATGCAGCTCATCGTCCTTCTTCATCGTGCTGGAGTACAACTTGTTCCTTCCCATATGAAGCGGGGCTACAATCAGTGGGCCGATGAGCTCACGCACAAGGACTACCAAGGTTTTCCTTCTGACAGACGTTACCTGTCAATGAAGCTTTTTCCAAATTTGATCTTTTGTGGTCCATGCTTGGGTTGTCCCAAGCTAGACCTCCTCTGAAACGGAGGAAACATTCTGATCAAGCCACTTAAGGCCCCCAACGGAGCCTGGTGGCTGCGGCTGATTTTGCACAAGTGGTGTAGCTTTTCCGATACGAGCTCTGCCTCGGTAGCCCTGGGCACCGACGGGTGGAAACTCAGGGTGACACCGCTTGTCAGATTTTGGATCTGTGAAACAGGTGTGTTTGACATCTGGTCAAAACCAGCCGCGCAGGCCAACTGCATAGCAAAAGGTGTTGCTGCTGCAGTTGCCTGCACTTAACTTCTTGCCGTTTTCAATTTTATTCGGGACCACAGGTACATTGGTACATGTGCACAGGTACATGGGTACATGCATACAGGTACACGCGTACATGCATGAGGGTGCAATGTTATATGTGGGCTGGTACACCTGATCCATGATAGCACAGGTGTGTAGATGTCCGGTCATTTTGGATTACAAAAAGGCACGCTGGTTTTCTTTTTTCGCTCCCTCGATGACATGCTCCTGACTCAATCTCGCGTTGAGAGGACCATTGGATCGAACCTCACCAATGAGTCGAATCTGACAAGCCTAAACCTCATAAACGCCTTTAGTTCACTTCAACACCAACGATCTGTTCTTGCAACGGAAAAACACACAGCGACTGAGCACAAAACATCTTCTTATGCTCAGCGGACTGCGAGCGTTCGGGAAAATCCATGCCACAACAAACCCATTGGATTGAGCTTGCCTTCACGCAGGGAGTAAAACCACAAATGATCAACACATAAATTTGGGGTAACACTCGGACAAAACAAGCAAACATTTGGCACCGATTGGCTTACCATGCCCTCCAGTTGAACGCGCAGCGCACACAACATATTACAAAACACATCTACATGCCTCTACCTTCATGGTCTCCGAATGATTTTGCTTTGAAGTTTTGGACCCTGCCTGAAACGTATCTGGCAGTTTTTTCATTGCTACAACTTTTCGACAGTCCTTGTGCTGATAGTAAACGAGCGACACGGAATGACCACTTTTTGTTCTGGTTCCATTCAGTGATTCTGCCTGCAGCAGGGTTGTCATGCTGCTTTACAAACTAAGTCTAACCATCTTCTCCTACACATTTACATATATCAAATAATGCAATATATGAGTTAAATATACGTAGTATACCAACACAACCTTTTGTTTTAGTTTCAGTAACCCTTTGCCTAGTGGAGCCTTGCGACCAGGAGTAAAAATACGTCCATCCTCCTTGTGTGATGCTATCAATTTCCCTCCAGCGTCAAAGACTTGGAACTCTGCAAGTACTTGTTTCGCCACCGCATTTGGCCTAGACGCAGCCACGTTTGAACCTGACATGCCCGATCCAGATGTGGCTGCCCGTGAAGAAGATGGCATCTCTTCAGATATAACGCAGGATCCATGTACCTGGGATTGGGGGACAAACAACAAAATGACATGGACATGATTGAACATGTCTTGCCACACAAGCAAATTATCAAGACAGTATATCACATTTCAAAAAACAAATCATTTTCACAAACAACACTCACATACATAATCATACATAATTGTTTCCAAGTGCGATAATAGAACATCATATTATACACTGCACTGCAACATACTACTACAATGTCGAAGACCACTTACAATGACTTACAAACCTGCACATACATCCTGCAAACCTGCACATAATTATCTCTTGTTCATTCAAGAGGCCGCGTCATGAGTGTCTTTCCAAGCCCTGTCCACTTCAGCATCATCGACCGCATCCAAATCATTCGCTCCTGATAGGCAAAACACAAAGCGATTGTCACACTGAGAAAAAGTCTGGCTTTTGGTCACTTCCTTATTGCTATTTCCCACGGGAGCGACCATACACCCTTTGGCTTGAACGAACAAGAATCAGAATCTTTCATGGTTTTATTTATTTGTTGTCACAGGGTGACTGCTAGTGAATACTGTACCCATGTCTCCTGTGTCTGCTTTCTCATCAGCATCCTTTCGGTGTCGCTTCGTTGCTCTGGACCCATGACATTCACCTGCAATGGGCCATTATTGCGCGGAGCTAGATAAAACAATAACGCAGTTGGCGCAGGTTTTATGGAATTATGTTGTTCCAGTTTACGCATGTTATATTGTATAATTATATTGTATATGACTGCAAATTGTTTGCCTGCTCTCCCCATTGATTTCTTGGTTCAGCTGTTGGTTCATGACTCGCTGTTTGCTGATACCGATTTAAATCTAGAAGTTCAGAATCTGAATCTAAATATCAATAGATTCATATAAATACAAACAACTATGATGATATAAACAAAAACACAACAACAATGGTAATAATTGAAAATATTAATTGCACGCTCAGAAGCAAACATGTGTGTGATGACAGTCTGTTGTTGTCTATGTAGCAAACTTACACAGGTAACTAATTGGTTTGAATAATTTCATTTGACACCAGACCTTATCAAATCCCTACGTGAATCATCATTGGTCAATAGTATTATGATTGCTGCTTTGACGAATAGCTCAAACATGTTGCGATGTTAGAACACTCAAACTCAACCTTGCGGCTGAAACCGGCCTCGTCCAACTTTCTTTATACGTGTACCTTTTTTCGGTGCTGCTATGGACGGATCATTCCGCTGGGTTGCTCGTTTCAAAAATCCCAAAGAAGAAGCTGCATTTTTTTCCTCCTCTGAGCTTGCCATGACATTGTCTTCAGCGACAACCATCCATGAAGATGGAAGTTCAAATTGAATTTGGCTCAAGGAAATTACCTCGTGCTGTCGGTCTGGATGTGAAGCGTGCATGTAGTATGTATCACATGCTCACTCCAAGTTGAACATGAACAAAGAAATAGTCAAATAAGTCAAATAAATCGAAACAATCTACACCGGCCGTTGCGCCCGATACTTGCATGTGCTACAGGCTGCTGACCATATATTGCGAAGCTAGTTCTTCAGCAATAATCAATCAATCAACGTCTTTTTGCTCTTGATATTTACTTTCAATATGCATATCGAGGAATGTTGTGAGTACAATTTAGTTTCACAGAGTTGCGCAAATACGACTTGTGTATATATATGTATATATATATATACATACTCATACTCCTGTCCGCATAGCAAATAATGCGTTGAGAGCCGTGTTTTCAAAGCTGATACAACAATATACACCATATATCTTCATGAGCTTTTTCAATCAAGCCAAGCACAGACCGGCGACATTGCCTGCAGTTACACTAGTGAAGTCAGATCCTGTTTGGATCCACGCATGGCATAAGCACATACACACATAGCTTGACATGATGTACTTGTTTGCCCACAGATGCAAAAGGCTTTCACTTGCATTTGTAAATGACATATGTTTGTGTGAATAGGACTGCAGTGTGAGCCACATGTATATTACTGTACTTTGGCTCAAGACATACTCGTTGCTGAAAACGCGCAAAATGGTCCACGCGGTCGCCTCGTTGTGATTCACAGTTGGAATCTTCCTGGTGATTGTAATCCACGATTCGAGGTTCTGCTTCGCAGGCACCTTTCGAATAACAGGTTATCAGCCGTAACGGCTCACATCGATCGCCATGGCAGAGTCAGGAGGAGACCTATCTGGAATATCACTGCAAAGCGACAGAGTCGTTGCAGTAGCTGCGACTGGATCTATGGAAGTTGCGTCAGCGAGCAATGAGAGCCCTGGGGATGGAACTGTACTGACAAGTCAGACTGCCGGTTGGGAAATACCAAGTGAAATGCCGAGCGTCCCCTCTGGGGCAGCCTCTGCAAGAGTGCGTACTCCCACCCGGAGATCAACGACGAGTGTGGGTTCCCCTCCGTCAAGGGCGACCACGCCTGGGAGAAGAGTGAGGCGTGATCATGACAAGACTCGCGGAGATATCCATCTTCGCAATGTCGGACAAAGGACCATCGCTATTGAAGACCGAGAGCGTATGCTCGCCATTCAAGATGTGGATGAATCACTGAGGAAAGCATTGATCGCCAACCAAGAGATGGAAACAAAGATCAGTAACTTGGAAGTCCACACTATGGAAACCGAACGGAATCACATGAGAGAGATAGCACATCATCACGCAGAATTTGCCAGCTACAAGAACGAAGTGGAGACTGGAGTCCGGATGTATGAGGAAGAACG
>VSDK01013725.1:0-13475 GCA_009767595.1 Symbiodinium kawagutii
CTGGCGAACTTTGTGAATGTCGCTAAAGTGAATCATCTTCTTCTGTGCGTTCCTGCAGTGCATGCACCCTACCCATCCCTCTGACTTTGGGCGCACCCGGAGGCCAAGCGCAAACAGCGCCATGATTTCTTCTTTGGTTGGCTCATTGCCATCATTGGCTTTGTACCACTGGGATGTTTGCACCGTTTCAATCACTTTGGCGCAGTCATCAGCTGTCGCCGGTTGGTTGTCATCCGCATCCTTGTCGGTGTCACCTGCATCCTCATCATCCATAGCATTGTCGGTGTCACCCGCATCCTCATCTTTCATAGCCAGAGCGGCCATAGCGCTCGACACAGAGGATGCAGCGCTGGACTGGGCCGTGCCCTGATCCAAGCTGGCGGACTGGGCCGTGCCCTGATCCGAGCTGGCGGACTGGGCCGTGCCCTGATGCGAGCTGACTGTTCGGGCCAGTTGTGCAGCCTCAGCAGCAGCATTGACCATCTGCACCTTGAGGTCGGACTCCTTGAAGCCGTGATTCCACTTCCATGCCCGTGTGGCAGCAAACAGGACGTCCCCTGCATAGAGCATGTGGCCATCAACATGAAATTCGTTGCCTTTTGTGTCCTTGAAGTTGGACCTGGCTTTCTCCTTCTCCTCGTGCATCAAATAGATGGGCCCATACCGCTTTGTATCAAATAGAAGGGCCCATACCGCTGTGTGTAATTCCAACCAGGCAGGGGTGCCCTTCCCAAGTCCTCTGTCAACAAAGCATACAGATGCTTGCAGAAGCGCATGTAGGAAACCACCAAGAACATGGAGGATTCCGCTGTCTCCGAGAAGGAACGTGCTGACTGGCATGCTCGACTTTGCCATTACCATCGAGCTGCAGGACACCCCACAAATCGGAATCTTGCTCGTGTGCTGAAAGCTGCAGGCAAAGAACCTTGGAAGATTCGTGCTTGCATGGACTTTCGCTGCTCAGCTTGCGAGTCGGTTCGTCCTGGTGGTAGCTCGTCGAAGCAGGTACCTCCATCATCCCTGGCCAATTTGCCGCAAGCATGGCAAGTCATGCTGATGGACATTGGCGAATGGTCAGTGTGGTCTCACAAAGAGAAGTGCAAGTTCATGATGATGATGGACGGTGCGACCAAGTATAAGGTCGTGATCCCTATGTTCAGCTATGGCCTCAATGAGCAGAAGAACGAGTCCGCTGCTCAGGTGATCGAAGTTGTGGCACTGCACTGGCTTGCTCAGAAGCCAAAGCCGGTGGCTATCATTCCTGACAATGCTCCAACGATGACCTCGACAGCCGTGATCGACTTCTGCAATCAGAACAACATTTGGTTGTGTCCTCCGGCTTCGAAAGAGCCCTGGGCACATGGCCTTGCAGAACGGGCCGTTCAAGAAGTGAAGCTGCTTGCCGAGAAGATCCATGTCGATGACGACACTTTGTCTTCAACGACTTGTTTGTCTTTGGCAGCTGCTGGCTTGAACCAGGCAGAGAATGTGAAGGGATTCACCCCTTTTCAATGGGCCTTTGGTCAACAGTTTCAGTTGACGGATGAAAATGTCTTGGTGCACTCTCAACTTCAATCAGAACATCCCCTTGCCGAGTTCACCAAGCTCCTCTCCAGACGAATGCGTGCCGAAGAATTGGCCCGCAAGACCAAGGCAGACAACACTCTGGTTCGCCTGCAGAACTCCTCGGTGAGACAGCCCCTGCGAGAATTCAAGCCATCTCAGTTGGTCAAGGTGTGGCGCAGAATGCTTCCTTCAGAAGCCCATCGTGGGAAGCGTCTTGGCTTTCAAAAGGCAGTCAAGAGTCATTGGATTGGTCCTGGTCGAGTGATATTCCAAGAGTTGGCCCCACACCAGACAGGTGGTGATCGACAACCCATTGTCTGGGTCACCATTGGTGGCCGCTGTCTGCGATGCTCGGTCCACTCTGTTCGGCCAGTCACTGAACAAGAACGAGTTCTACATGAGATTTGCTCAGATGAGCAGCCTCACCAATGGAAGTCTTTGGCAGATCTCTTGCCCAAGCGGGAGTTCACTGATATGGTGGATGAAGAACCTCCTCCTGAAGAAGAGGCACTGCCAGATCTTCCTGATCAACCTGATGACTCGACTTGGTTGCCCAAGTTCCGTGCCATTAAGAAAAGAGGACCACGTCCCGAGGAGCTCCGTCCTGTTCCTGAAGATCAGGTGGTCAGCACCCCTGCCCCGGTCAATGCCTATGACACTGGCAATGACTTTCAACCAGAACTTCCTGAAGATGACAGTGCTGAGATTGGCACTGACATTGGCAGTGGGATACCCTCGAGGCGTACATCGACTACGACCAACAAGCCTCTGCTTGAATCAGCTCAGTCAAGCCAGCGTCCTTCCGTGTCCGGTGAGAGTGCTATCCCTCCAGACACTGTGGTGGAAGATGACACACCTTGTACTGAGCCTGAATCCAAGAAGGCGAAGGTCGATGATGATGATGGCAATTTGTTTCAAGTCCTCATGGAAGAAGATGCTTATGGCTACTTCCTGGAGGTGGACTTGGACCTGTCCTCGCAGAAGAAGCGCAAGATGTTCTTGCAATCCCCTGCAGCCTACTTGGTTTCCAAATTGCGAGATTGTGAAGTTCGATATGAAAAGCTTTCTCCCCAGCATCGTGCCCTGTTTGATTTGGCAAAGGACAAGGAAGTGTCTTCCTTTGTCAAGGCAGAGGCTGTTCGCAAGTGCCTTGATGCTGCTGAGGAAGAAGAAGCTCGCAATAGCAACCGAGTGCTTGGTTGCAGATGGGTTCTTACGTGGAAGACTACTCCACCGGAAGACCTTGCTCAAGCAAAGAAAGAGGCCCAAGAACAAGCTGGATCTACTACATACTGCTCTGATGGCAGTGCCAAGGCGAAGGCTCGGATTGTGCTGTTGGGCTTTCAACACCCCGACATCACGTCACCAGCTTATCGCTCAAGTGCTCCGGTCCAGTCTGGACTGACAAGACACTTGTTGTTCCAGAAGACTGTTCAGGAACAATGGTGCTTAGAAGGACTTGATCTTAGCACCGCTTTCCTCCAGACTGAGAAGAACCAGGAAGCCAATCGTTTGTGGACCAGTGGAACTCAAGAACTTCGCAGAGCTCTTGGTGTTGAAGATGGTCATTTGCTTCGCATCCTAAAGGATTTCTATGGTAGCACCACTGCTCCTAGAGGTCTATGGATCGACATCGACAAGACCCTCTCCAAGCTTGGTGGCCATAAGATTCTTGGTGACCCTTGTGTATGGATCTGGACTCAGGATGATCAACCTGGTTCCAAGGTCATCGGGTATATGGCAGGGCATGTTGATGACTTCAACCGCTCAGGTGATCTGGACAACCCTCGTTGGTGTGAAGTTCGTGAGCGCATCAATGGTGCTTACAAGTGGGGCTCTGTGAAGTCTGGTAGCTATCGTCACGTTGGCACTGACATCAACGAGATGTCCAATGCTCAAGATGGTCGCTACATTGAGCTCTCTCAGGACTTTTATGTTGAAACGTTGTCAGATTTAAACATCAACCCCCAAAGGTTCCATCAAAAGGAGTTGAAATTAGATCAGAAAGAGATCGGTTTGTGCAGAGCTGCATTGGGAGCCTTGTCATGGCTCTCCATCCAGACTCAACCTTTGCTCTGTGCTCGCACCAACTTGCTGCTCTCGGATTTGGCTCGCGAACCTACGATGATTGCCGCGCAAGAAGTGCAGCAGCTGATCAACGAGGCACGTCGAGCTCCAACCAAGTTGCAGTTCAAGCGCATTCGCTCGGTGCGCCACTGGAGCGATATGGTGGTGATCACTCTTGGAGATCAAGCTCACCATAACCGTCCTGATGGTGGATCCACTGGTGGCTTGGTGACCTTCCTTGGAGGACCTGAACACCTTAGTGGTCAACCTGGTCCTTTGTCCCTTGTCTCTTGGAAGACGTGGAAGTTGAAAAGAGTCGCCATCTCTTCGAATGATGGCGAGATCCAGGCCATGGTGGAGTCAGAGGATGTGAACTTTAGAGTTCGACTGTTGTGGTCGGAACTCAATGGCTCCGGCATTGGCCGCCCTCCTGGCGACCTACTTGAACAAGCAGAAGCTCAAGTTCGTCTTGTGAGAGGCATCGTTGGGACAGATTCGAAAGGAGGTTATGATGCAGTGACCTTGCAAGAAGGCCCTTACCTCGGCCTCTCAAATGCCAGGTCTGCTGTCCAAGCCTTCCAGCTCAAGCAGTCGTTCCAAAGTGTGGGAACCCGCCTGATTTGGATGTCAGGTGATTGGATGCTTGCCGATGCTCTGACGAAGCGACATCAAGAATGCCGTCGTGGTCTCCAGCAATTCCTCAAACAGTGGATGTGGATGGTTTTCTTTGATCCCAGCTTCATTACCACTGCTAGGAAAGCAAAGAAAGCTGGAACAGATGCGACCACCGTCATGAGGCGATCGAAGATGAATTCAAAGAAATCTGTACAGTGCAATCAATCCCCTGTGCAGCCAACATAACTTTTGTGCTGGTGCGACATGTGCCATGCTGACCTCCTTGGCTGCCAGGTGTGGATCTCCATTTGCGGACTGGCCATTTCGGCCCAGGCCTTGAGCCAGGCACGTCTGTGGAAAACGTGCGTCTGCGCCGTGTGACGGCGTCCATGGTTCTCAGCTCAGTGTGAGCTTCGTGTGCCGTGTTCTCATTGCATTCCCCATTGTGATCATTGGCTGGCTGATTGGATCCTTCGTTACCAGTGGCAACCCAGTTGCAGATACCCCTTATTAATCAACCAGGGGTTTATTAATCCGAGGTTAACATTAACCTAAATCCCAAATGTACTGCTTGAGGCACTGTAAACGGCGATAGTCTACCAGTAAATGGTCGGAAATCTGCTTTAACAGCTGCCAAAAACTTTGTCATAGTTGCGAAATCTTCACTGAAAATATCACCCAACATATGTGGCACTGATCCATCCAAGATTCCCGCCAGGAATTTTGATATGGAATCAACCCCTTAAGGTATTCTAAAGTTGAAATCATGCCGGGGCTCCAGTTCACAAACACCGTGATCCGCCCGACGCAAGCGTAAACTTACGATCAAACAATGGTGGTCAGAGCCATTGTTAGTAAAAGTGCACAATGGCTGATGGTGCTTGATAGATAACGGTGAAATACTGAGTGGCGCAATTTTTGATTCTCCTTTCCACGGCCAATCAAGTCTGATCACTTGTGAATCAGGATTATACTGAGGGTTAGTGGCTGATTAGTTGATTGTGCATCATTGGAGATCATCAGCTACGAACCTTCATTACCACTGCTTATACCATCAGTCTATCTTGATTCACCACCTGAAGCACCAGCGTTTTCGACCACTCTTAAAAGCACGTTTTTTTTCCATCAAAGGTCCTTGACAGCTTGGACCAGCCCAAAACTTCTCTGGTTGGTGGTTTCACCCCCTATGAAGAATATTAGTTAACCAACCATTTCTTAATGGTCATTTATGAAAATAAAACATCTTTGAAACCACCACTACCACTACCACTACCACTACCACTACCACTACCACTACCACTACTACCACCACTACTGCTACTACAACCATTTTGCCTCAACCAATGCTGAATCCTACATCTATACTATACTACACCTAGGCCCAGGTGGTACACCTAGACTTCTTTGTCACGCTTGCAATCACTTGGTATCTACCAGCGCCCCCTTGGTATCTCCGTATCTCCCACTCCCCCGGGGCACAGAGAGAAGAAAAGTATCGCTCCGCCAAGATCTTCTCTCGCTCCTGAAGCCACGCGGCGCGGCGCATCAACGCTGGCGCCGCCTGTGGCGCCAGGTGTTCCTATGATGCCTTGGTGAATAAGAATGGTTAACAATGGTTGATAATAATGGTTGAGAATGATTGATAATGGTTGAGAATGGTTGATAATGGTTGAGAATGGTTGATAATGATTGAGAATGGTTGATAATGGTTGATGATGGTTGATAACTCCTGTAATGTTTCGTGTGTGGACAATAATATTATAGTAGGGGTTGCAACAGGGGATAGAACCCAACAATAATGGTTAAACAACTAGTATTTGTGTGTGTTTCCTGAAAGGGGAGTACCCTGACAAATGCTTGGTTCAACACGAATAATGATTAAGCATGGATGATTTGAGGTACCCCTATTTTGAGAAACTCCCAGTTGGTAAACTATCAAGTATCAAACAATCAGGAGATATTGTGCATTCCAAACAGCTTCTGGTACTTCTTTGACAGATTTTGTTGGGTTATCGGGTTTCTACACCCCTACATTGGTCAAAACATTCTGCGCAGCCACTCGAATATATAGTGCTTCTGTCTGATCTTGTTGTTTTGGAACAAATGAAAAGGTAGTCCGTGTCGCTTTTTTAAAGATGACATGGTAGCTTTTACGTTCGTACTCTGTCACCATCCCCAAACATGATGCCTGTTCACGTTGACCAAAGTTGTGAATCGCAAAATGGTAGTTTCTCAAAATAGGGGAACAAAAAACAGTTGTTTATTGTCATGTAAAATAATATATATATATATGTATATATATATATGGTTAATATTGGATGATTTGGGCGGTCCCCTATGAATTGAGAAACACCCAAAGCGTGTCCCAAATCAGCACGGGGCTCCGGCAACTCAGCGGTGTCTGGGTCTTTCTGATAATCGTTGACAGCTTGCCTCAGCTGAGCCGCTGTTCGCCGCTGTTCGCCGCGTCCATGTCACCCCGCAGTCGAAAAAACGCGGCATGCAGAACTGGTTGGTGGTTGAATCACCCCGTCATGAAAAATAGGCTTGTCAACCAACCATTAGTTAATATATTAGTTCTACGTGGTAAAATAAAACATGTCAATCAAACCACCAACCAAAAAACATGGCACACTCCACCGATTTTGCATTGACTTAGCTAGTGTGTCTGAGAATGTTGCCACATTAGTACATCTGAAATTAGGCAAATCTGTCGCTGTATGTAGTCAAAACAATGCTGGAAGCGTGACACCTATCGATCTCGTTGCAGTAGTCAAGAACTAGCCTGGACAGCCCACCATCCAATGCAAAACGAGGTTCGCAAAAAGTACGGCGAAGACATAGATAATAACGCCCAAAAGGCACAATGACCAAAACAAGGACTTCAACCTCGGCGCAACAAAGACTAAGAAGCCTCCCCTCTTGCCTGTAGCCAGGAGGCAAAAATGAAGAGAGAACTTGGTGAGTACACGCATACATGCCTATTTTCAAATACGCAAATATTGTATAGATTGTTAAGATTCCAATTAAAAACTGTATAGTAAAAAATAAACAAAGACATGTATGGTAAACATATCTACACACACGTGCATACATTAAAACAATCAATAACGTAAAAAGCAAAACTTGCTGTATCTTCATATATGTAGTGCATATCATGTTGTTCAATACAAATGATATACGAATCATAGATGCTCCGAGTACTTTGCAAGCGCCAGTCAAAACATATTTCTTCTTTGAGTGTTCCCCTAATACTGCTTTGTCTCAGAGCACCTCAGGAATATCTTGCAGTGACTTCCACCACTGACTTGTGTCTCCAAAGATTTAGCTACGAATGTGTCCCCAAGGAAGTCGCAATCATGTGGATCAAACCTTGTCGCAAGTCAGGAGTGAAACGAGTCAGCCTGGGCACGTTGAATCCTCTTGGTGACAACCCCTCAGCCTCAGAATTTCAGCTGGGCTCTATGTCATTTTCAAACGTAGCTCGTTGGTGCAGGAATTGCGTGCTTTCCCCGAACTGGTTGATGGTTCTGTCCCTATAGATCACTGTTGTTGCTGATGATTAATACCACCACTATAAACCATGTTTCACCATCCTATGTAGCGACTAGATCCCATGAGCAAGGACCCGGTCCGGAGCGTCCACCCAGAAACGTCTCTGCAATTGAGGAGATCAAAGATCGCAGTGCTAAGATGAAGCGGAAGACCCTCATCAATCTGACCACCTGGATTAACGTTGGGATGCAAATGGAGTTCTCAAGCCATAGGGAACCTCAAATATTGGATGGTTTATTACTATCAGAGATTATCAAACTGGATGATTTGGGGATAAACCTATTTTGAGAAACCACCCCAAATCATACATTGAAGTTTCCTCGCGGACTCAAGCATATCGCTGATTTGCTGGACCCAGAAAAGTCAACAGAACTGAAGCTTTATCAGGTTCCTTACTGCAACCTCTAAAAACCAGGGGCCTGGCTTGCCGTTGGAACTCCTTCGTTTTGGACTTTGGATGACCTGTTGCTGCAATTCCCACTTGGCACACAACTCCAGTAGCTGAACTGAGGTCAAGGACAGATGGGCATTACAAACTGACCCCTCCAGTTGCCAAATAGTCATACTAGAATCATCGTCATTAAGCATCATTCAAAGGTGGGGAAAAAATCCTCTAAACGCCTGTGAAACCAATCATCACACCACCAGAAAACCTCTTTCTACGAGACTGGTTCAATGACAACTGTTTTTGATGGGTGAAGGATACTCTAAAAACTGTGAGCTTAGCCCCCATTTTACTGCTGGGACTCCAAGGGCAAGAAGGGCCCCGAACCAGCTACTAACTTGGCTGGGGCATGCTAGGGCTACGTATCTATCAGTCTTAGAGGTTTCCAACTCAACTTATAACTGCTGGGGGCCCGCTTTGTATCAACCGAAAGCGGCTTGTCCAATATCATGGTGTCTCGTTGGCGGGTTCCGGGGCCTTGTTGGGATGCGAATTGTCATGTCACTTTCGTCCACGAGCCAGGATTGATCATGGTCCAACTCTAAATAAAGTACCCTTAGTTTCAGCATCAATAGTTGGAGACTTACCATCAAACATGAATGTGAAAAAAACACATCAATGTACTTCTTGTTGGCATGAAAAATGAACTAACAAAATCTCAGACGTATATTCAACCTCAGTGACTCACGATGTAGCAACCCGTTTGCAATGACTTTCCTTACAAGAAAACACGTCCGCCTAGTGCGATGTATCGTCTCCAGCTCCAGACCCTTCAAGACCAAACGATGCCTATCATCCTGGAAGTGCTGGCTCGTCCCTGTTGATTTTTTCTTTTCAGAGAGGTCAGGAATGGTTAAGAATCTCCCTTGTAATTAGGGGTTTGGGTTTGGGGGTTAAGACAAGGTTTTCGGATGTTTCCGGTGACATCACTTGACCAACAAGGCATCATGCCAGAATTGCGATACTGTTTGATTAAGAACAAGTTATTTCATACTTTGAATTGAGGAACAGCCGCTGTTTCTCGTTTCCGGAAAAAGAATCAAACAACCACTTGCTGGTTGTTGGTTCAACCCCTATGAAAAAAATATCAAAGTATTGAAGTCCCAGATACTTACCTACCAGGAAGTCACCAGAAGTTCTAACCCAACACACTCAGGCTCAACCCTGAAGTTCACTCTGAGTCAGCAGAAGTCTTTTCCTCATGTGGCCTTGAGCCAAAGCATGAAGTGATGCTCTGGTCTCTGAAGTACACCGTAGCCATACGAAGTGTGAGCATGGAGGCATGTATCTTGACACGCTCCCTTGAAGTGCTACACACCTGTAGTGCTTCACCGAAGTGAATTCTAGACTCTTGCATACTATGAAGTGTGATTACCGTCTGTACGTGGTAAGTACCAGATATTCAAAAGAAGTTGGATTGAAAGTTGATTTGACAAACCAAGTGCCTTTGAAGTTGGTTGTCTTTTCAACTCGAAGTTGCACAAAAGAAAGCTCTGAAGTGATCATGACTGAGTGACATTGAAGTCAGTCGAACACAAAACTCTTGAAGTCTACATCATGCAGAAAAGGTTCACTGAAGTTTGAATTCACCATCCATCTGAAGTTCAGCTGAGTCTTGAAGTTAAAGTCTTGATCGCCTGAACTGAAGTTGGTCGTCGAACCTGAAGTGATTGATGCCCATAGAATGGCTGAAGTTCCAGGCCCACGCTCTGAAGTACTTGCAGCATTCTAGAAGGTGCAACTGAAAGTGCAGTTGCAGGCACCATCACAGAGAAGTGTGGTGTATATTGCCACTTTCGCTCTGGAGCCCGAAGTGGCATTTGACCAACCATTGAAGTCTCATAGATGGCAGTAAAGAAGTGGCGCTCTTCTGGCGTGTACAACGCCGAAGTACCCAAGCTTCGAAGTGAAGCTTCATGTCGTCCAGGCAAGTGAAGTCCTGGAAAAAGAAGTTCCTGCATCTCATCTGGATGCGTTCCACGAGCTGCCACCTTTGAAGTGGTGATTCCTTCCCAGAAGCTATGTGAGAAGTTGTTCTGCCATAGGTGCACACTGCAGTGTGGGTTGTCACACCCAGGAAGTGCACGATCATCTTCATCTCTTCTTGGGTCGAAGTGAAGTCTGTTGGGATCCATCTTCACAGTCTCGACGTGGGAAGTCCAAGCTGGTAAAGTGCCAGCCTCTCTTGCTTCCTAAGATGAAGTTTCTCCTCTTCGAGCTGCTTGTCGAAGTAGTCCAGAGGTTGACGCCTCTGGACGTCTGGATGTGGCTTCACTGAAGTCTTGATTCCTCGGCAAAGGAACCAAGTGTAGAAGTGAGCCACCAAGTCCTCACTTCCGAGAAGTACCTGCTCGGTCTTCTCGTGGTGCTGCTGGGCAGCCTCTTGAAGTCTCTGGTTGATGTAAAAACTCAAGCTCTCCTGGGCTTCCTCGCGTGACTCCAGAAGTCTCTGGTAGACAAACTGGAGAAGTCCACTGGCGAAGTTTCCCATCTTTCTCTAATGCAGAAAAATGAAGTGCAGAAAAAGTGAAGCGCAAAACCAAAAGGTTCGAAGTTCACAGCAGTTCAATGTCCATGAGAACATGGCAATGAAGTGAAGTGAAACAAAAACATGAAATTCAAACAGCAGCGGAAGTGGTACCTGAAAAACCCTGCTGGTTGAAGTCGGCTGAAGTGCAGTGACGGCAAAACGAAGTTGCTGACCATGGCTAACTACCCGCGGAAGTAGTGAACCGTTCCTATCATACCCAGAAGTGATTAAAAGTTGTTTGGGGAGCCTCAAGTGCAGTAAAAAACAACAGCGACACAACGGAACAGAACAACAAACAAAACCAACAACGACTGAAGTATCTGACACTTACAGGTATGTACAGTGTGCAAGTGAAGTACCTATACATGTGCAAGTATGTACACAAAAGCAGTTCCAAGTTTGACTTCTTCACTGAACCTAAGGCTACAGCTAGAAGTTTACATGTCAAGTTCCAAGTGTCTTCACAGCGCTCGACCCATGGGAAGTGTGATCCCGAGGGTTGCCAAGTGTCTGTGAAGTACCTCCTTAGTGATGTACTTTGCCATCACATCGGAAGTGTTCAAAGTTCCAAGCACTTTCTTGATTGCCACGATGCCTGAAGTTACAAGCTCTTGAATGAAAAGAAATCGAAGTTGAACATGTTTGGTTTTCTTGGAAGTTCCGAACCTGGTTGCCATTGATTTGCTTGCGGTGCTGTCAGTGTGAAGTTTAATGTTGACCTTTGTGGCGATTTGGGATTCCAAGAGAAGTGATCTGACAAAGAGGCTTTCACTAGCTCCTAAGCCTATAGCGTACAGTTCTGCTTCTCCACTAGAAGTAGCTACTGTTTGCTGCGTTCTGCTCTGAGAAGTGATCAAGGAGCCTAGAAAGAAAAGCGCCATGCCTGAAGTTTCGGATGTGGAATCACATTCGGACGAAGTTGCAACACAGCTGGCTTCGTTCCAGCCAAGTACCTTATAGTAGTGTCTTCATCTTGATGAAGTGGTCCTGAGTTGGAGCAACAAGTCCTCTGGAGAGTTCCTTAGTCGCGAACTGAATGTCCGGCCTGATGCTGCTCAACCACAGAAGTTGTCCAACGATCCTGCGGTACAGCTTGTGATCTTCCTTCGAGAGAAGTTCCTCAGACTCAATCAGTTTGCGAAGTGAATCCGCACCTGGTGTAGCAGCTGGTTTACAGTTTACCATGTCAAGTTGTTCAAGCATCTTATCTATGTATGAAGTCGGCATAGACATCTCGATGGAATCGTCACGTCGAGTGATTGTTCTACCAAGGAAGTCAATGCTCTTTCCTGGCTCCAACACACCTTCTTGACGCAAGCAGAGTTGCTTCTGAAGTTCAGAAAACAAAAACTCACATGATCCTTGTGATCCGAACAGAAGTAAATCATCAACATAACAAAGCATGTATACCTTTCGTGCTTCATGGAAGTACAAGTTTGAATCAGATTTCAGCCTACGGAAACCAAGAGAAGTAGCTACGCTAACGAAGTGTTGCTGCCACATCTTTGGACTCTGTTTCAAACCGTACATTGCTTTGCGAAGTTTCCACAACACACCACCGTTTGGGTAATACTCAACTGGCGGAAGTACAAACACTTCATCTGTGAGAAGTGCGTGCAAGAAAGCTGTTGATACGTCTCCAGCAATGATGTACCAGTTGTGAACTACTGCCAAGGTGAGCAACAAACGAAGTGTGATGAGTGAAGGAGCGCTGGCGTAAGTGTCGTCGGGGTCAAGTTGCTGATCGAACCCTCGAACGCACACGCGGCATTTGACCTCGGCGCCTTTCGGCCTCTTCACCCATTTTGTAGAGATTGCATTCTGAAGTTGTTCGGGAGTGCATTCTGAAGTCAAGTACTCTTCGTACACCTCGAAGTTCTTGATGGAAGCCATCTCCTTGTTCATGCCTGCGATCTCCTGTTCGCGGTCGAACTCTGTGTCATACCAAATGACGGGATCTGCGGCACGAAGTGCTTGAAGTTCTTCTTCACGGTCGATGTTGGGCTCAACGGGGACCTCAAGTCCTGACCTGGTGTCAACCGAAGCAACTTTCAAACAACTGACGGGAAGTGACTCATCATCAAACACGGCTCCAATCTTCTGAAGTTTGGTTCCGCTCCCTGGAACTGTGTCAGGGGCCGAACGCTTCAAGTCAGAAGTTGACGGTCCAACACGCTGAAACAAGTTTGCGGGCTCAGCCGCGTCATCAAGTTCAGTGTCTTCGGAAGTTCTCTTTGTGCCATGCGGAGGTGCTAAAGTTTCAACTGGCGTCGCGGAAGCGTCTGCAGCAGGAGTTGGCGCTGCCGGCGATCCGGACGAAGTTTCTGCTGGTCCTGGAGGAAGGATGAGCACATCCGTGTCCTCACCACGACCTTTTGGATCCCAAGGCGGTGCCTTGAAGTCCTCAACCATACGCTGGTCAACTTGTTCCGACACAGGAAGTCGGCGGATGCTCCTGGTTTTGAGCACGCCGTTGTTTGCGCCGATCAAGTGCATGTCTGCAGAAGTGTCACGACCAAGCCAAATGGCTTGCACCCAAGCAGGTTCAGCTTTGGAGTGCTTGCCGGGAAGTCTACACATGACAACCTCACCAAACTTGCACAAGGCGGAGTTGTACCGCTTTGACCAACGCCGCTCGTATGGAGTCAAACCATCTGACCGAACGGAGAAGTTGTTCAACAGAAACTGCGCATGTTT
>VSDK01013725.1:16307-27728 GCA_009767595.1 Symbiodinium kawagutii
AAGGTTTGTGTGTTGAACTTCCAGTCAAGTATCTTTGTGAGAAGTGACACATGTCTACTGGCATCGGGCAGTGCAAACCGCTGAGAAAGAAGTCTCCATGTCTCAAAGCCATTTCCACCAGCATTCTGGCAAACCAGAAGTCGAGCCGATCCTGTACACAAGTTTGCAAGCAAGTAGTGAAGTTTCCTACTGAACATGATCATCTGTTGCAACTGCTGTGGTGTGACATTTCCATCTTGGAAGGAAGTGTCATCGATCGCAGTCGCCGATGCTTGTGCTCTATCTAAGAAGTCAACTACATTGGCTTGGAACATGGACAAGTATATTCTGAAGTTCCATTCCCATTCTTCCCAGTTGCTGGGATTGCCATCGAATGGCTTGGGAAGTGGCAGTTTCACATTTCCGAAGTCTCCTTCTATGGCAGCCATTCTGGCTAGATCCTACAAACCGAAGTATGTACACCTAGACCTAGAAGTTCTTTGTTGAAGTTCCTAGGAGTCCCTGTCGTTGCAGGGCTCCGCTACCATATCAAAGTATTGAAGTCCCAGATACTTACCTACCAGGAAGTCACCAGAAGTTCTAACCCAACACACTCAGGCTCAACCCTGAAGTTCACTCTGAGTCAGCAGAAGTCTTTTCCTCATGTGGCCTTGAGCCAAAGCATGAAGTGATGCTCTGGTCTCTGAAGTACACCGTAGCCATACGAAGTGTGAGCATGGAGGCATGTATCTTGACAAAAATAGTCAACCAACCAACCAACCAACCAACCAACCAACCAACCAACCAACCAACCAACCATTTGCTTCTACTGGGCAACACAAACACCAACAAGTACTCGTTCAACCATTATTGTTGGTTATTCTCCGCCCTTATTCACCACTATGGTCATAACCCCAATAGAACCCCCAACCCCCCAAAAAAAAAGTACTAAAAGACCATAATTCCCTACAATCCCCTACTGTTAACCATCATGAATGGCTACAACCCCCCCTACTCACCGGGGCTTCATAGGGGCTGCACCACACCCACCGGTTCCAAGCCCTGACCCCCGGCCTTCAAGACTCGCGTGATGCGAACGATTCGGAAGGCCTTCAAGCTGCTCATGCTGTTCACCTCAGCAGCCACAGAACTGGTGCTGGTTGGTGGTTGAGAAGAATGCTTAGTGCTGAAGTAGTGGTTAATAATGAAGGATAATGGTTATATATATATATATGGTTAACTAGTTGATAATAATGGTCAACTAGTTGATAATACTGGTTAACTAGTTGATAATAATGGTCAACTAGTTGATAATACTGGTTAACTAGTTGATAATAATGGTTTAGAATGGTTATGTATGGTAGTAATGGCTAATGATGATCATTAACTGGTTGGTGGTTGGTCACCACCCCGTCATGAACAATGTAATGCTTGTCAACCAACCATTTGTTAATAAATCATAAATAAAACATGTTTGAAACCACCAGCCAAACATTCTATGGGGGGTTGTCGAGGCAGTTTGGGGTACCCCCAAGTCATCCAAGAACTACTGAAGGGTACTACTATGGGTAATAACTAGTATAAGGTCATCCATTGCTGTTGAGCAATCCACTAGTAAGGGTACTCACTTATAGTAATAAACTAAGAACTTTTGGGGTCCCCTAGTTTGACAAACCACCACATGCTTCTCAAGCCAGCTTGGGGCACCCCAAGTTATGGTTGGTTGCTATAGATGGTTCATCAAGGATGACATCTGGGGCACCCCTGTTTTGAGAAACCACCGCATGCGTGTGTACCAACACTACCATGTGGTGAACGGCCATTCCTGGTCCAACTAGCTCCCACATTGAAAGACCAGAACAGGATGCCCCTGGCTCCAGGCCTCGCACACACACACACAGATATTTATTTATTTAAATATATTCTATATATATATATAAACGTACAAACACATTTAGTAACAAACAAAAGGATAGCTTGGATATGCTTAGATCGAATCGACAAAAACGAAATGACCATGGATGGCTACGGTGCACCCCATCGTTGCCCACTGTGATCCCACCCGTTGGGTTTTCTTGCTGTGTGACCTGGTTGATGATGGTTGACTATGGTTTCCTTATGGCTCATGATGGATGATGATGGTTGATTATGGTTGACTATGGTTGATTATGGTTGATTGTGGTTGATCATGAATGATGATGGTTGATTGTGGTTGATTGTGGTTGATTACGGTTGATTATGATGATTAAAATGCAAGTGTGATTATGTCTTCGATTCTGGTGATAGTTATCAACCCTCAAACTCAGAACTCATTTCTGGCTAGTTCTGAATCTCGAGTCTCTGAGACAAAGCCCTGGTTCTATCTTCTGGATGTTGGTGTTGTCACGCGTAACTGTAAGATATGTTGATCATGGTTGATCAAAACGGGACATCAACATACATCAGCTCAAGGCTTAGGCGTGGTTGATTGATCAATCATTTGCAACCAGTATTAATTGACCACACTTAAACGCGGAAAATCATGCTTTAGAGTTGGTTGGTTAATAGTCATGGTCAATTCTTAACCGCTCACAAGCAATATTGACTGTTGTTAACCATGACTAGTCATCATCTAATAATCAAAAATAGATGACAACAATAATCATCATCATTATCATCATCATCATCATCATCATCATCATCATCATCATCATCATGATCATTACCATGATCAACTACCCTGGGTGAAAAGGCACACAAACCTCAGTGGGGCACTTCTTGAACATCCGACATGGATCCTTCCAATAGAGGCACCAGTTCCAGGCCTTCTGAAGGCTAGCTTAAACGAATGCTTGAACATCGTCAGTCAACCATGTTGGTATCACGAGTTATGAATGGATTTCAACCGGCTGTCAATATACCCAGCTCTCAATACCTGATAGTAAAATCGCTCGCATTCCTCCAACCAGCACTGCTGGCTTTTAGCGGATTACGTGCAGTTCCCTAGGGGCAAATTTGTTGCCGCCAAGCAACCTCACCAACCGACACGGCCGCGATGAACTCCGAAGCCACTTCCCAAAGAGACGTGACCCTGGCAGCTGAGGGGTGGCCACCGCTGGCTGTGAAGATGAAGCTTCATCAACTGGCATCAGTCGGGTCAACATGAGTCATGATTTAACATCATCAGTCATCATGAACCATCATGAATCATCAACATGAGTCATCAGCAACTATGAACTAGCCAAGAACCATCATTGACCAACAGCCATCATCAGCCAACAACCATCATTAGCCAACAACCATCATTGACCCAGCTTATTATCACTGGCTTCGCTGGCAAATCTGCAGGAAACCCTTGTTTTGAAAGCAATCATAGGGGGCCCTCTAGATTTTGTGTGAGCCATGATTAAACATCATTAGATGTCATTAATCACTAAACCATGCCAACAACCATCATCATCAGCCCCCATTCATGTACCATATATATATATACTGATGGTTAGTGAACTGTTGCATAACCATCTCCCATCATTGACGATCATTTTCGTCAACATTGGCATCGACAAACCAAGTCTTTGGGCACACAACCAGCAACCAGCCAACGCCAGCCGTGGCTGCTACTGGTACCTATCATGGGAGATCCAGCTGTCATTGACATTGGTGGCTATGCGGTAGTTGCTTGGAATAGCTGTTATCGATGGTTGTGACGTGGCTATGCGTTAATAATTTGGAATAATTGTTAAATAACTCTGAAATATTGGAATAAGTTGGACAACTTACAAATACTTGGATCCATTAGCCATCTGTACCTGTTTTGACTTTTTTCCGCTCAGCCGGGGATTCACCCAAGTGCCAACTAAAGTTGAACCTTACCCATTGAAATGATTGGTCTGAACTTTGCTCAGGGAGCTAAAGAATGACACACAGAGAAATCCATGGCCGTGGCTGTAGCGGTCACCAGTTCTGTTGAACATGGACAGGCCAAAGCGATACCGGGACCACACCGAGACAGCTGCATCCGCAAATGGGCGGGAAATGACCGTCACTCCCCCAACAAATTTATTGAACTTTAGGGCCTCAACATGGCCGCACTTTGACTAGGTGGCTAGCAAGCCCCATCCTCAGCAACACTACCATCCTACTTAGGGTCAATGGTGGGTAAAAAACAAACAATCAACAAGGGGATAGGATACAGTGCGAAGGGGATCGATAGTACCAGCAACGACCATCACAATGGGGCCTGATGGTATATCAATAGGGAGAAACAAACAAGCATAACGTACGCCCCCAGGAGTTATACCTTGGGTTGTAAAGCCCTACAACTGGTAGTTAGCCCCAGTGAAGTCAGCTAGAAATCAACAGAAATAGCTGGTCGGGGGTCCAACTGATCCTCGCAATTGCAGGCGAGAGGCACGACCACCAGATCCAGAGCACTCCACAGCCAGTCGGGCCCAGTGAAATATTTGCCTTGGTCCAAAAGTGCCACTGGCTTGGTACCCCTAGGAGTCGCGTTCATGACAAATCCAGCCATTAATAGTCTGCCAGCCAAATTTGTTGGAAAAGTCGACAGCTGTGTAAAACTAGGGTTACTTTGTCAACGAAGACGTTCCACTTGCTGGTTGTCAGTCATTCAATTTGTAGTAGCTCGATATTGACTGTCATTGACCATCATCGTTCTTCTTCCATTGTGCTTTCAACTTCGAGGGTCTCAAAGACATTGTGAATGTGAGTATATAATCATGGTGTGTCCGTAAACGATGGTACCCCTGCATGGTCGGCTTCTTTCAGGGTACAGCAGGGGCTGATGATCTGTTGCTGGCCTGAGAACACTGGTCTTTCCCGATGCTTGGACCGAACCACCAAGTGCTGGGTCCCAAGCACGGATCAACGTGATCAACGTGTTGATTCTGCGCTGTTCCGCTTACAACACGGATGACACAAAGTTTTCCTTGACCTAAGCTTTGCTGATCTCCATCAGGTCCTACAGCGTAGAAATCTCCTGTAGCAACCTTTGAAAACAATTGCTGCAGAGTTTGCATAAGGGAAGAAGCAGTCCCATTAAATGAATGTTTTTTGGTAAGCATTATTGTTCATAGACATTCGGATCTTGATGGTTCATCTTGATCAATCTGTTGAAGTCATGATGAAGTTTATGATGATTACTCTTGATTAATTGACATCAAAGAAGTTGGTACAGTATCCAAGCTGCGAGATTTAGGATCTGATTCTGATACATTGCCTGATTTGCAAATGGCATTGCAAGCCTTTACCAAACTCCAGATGTGGGTGATGACATGCTATGTTCAGTAGGTATAATCTACAGTAATTTGTCTACTCAAACCAGGCAAGACAAACCATGCAAGCACGCACAAACCATGAACCTCTGTAGTCGGCCCACTCACCCACCATCCGCAAGAGAACGGCAAACAAACCTTCACCAAGAAAAAAAACTCCAAACAAACACATACAACAACTATACACAAAAGAAATACCCTTCCTCTAGATGATGCCACGTATGATGTCGACATGATGATGTGGCTGTGGGTCAAAACCCTTAGTGCCCCTGGTTCCCCTCTCATTAACCATTGTTTCCCTATAGAGTCCCTATAGTTTTGTTGGTTAATATCTCCCATTATTGGTTGGTTAACTATGTTAACTGCTTGACCCATGCCCATGTTGCTGATGTTAATGCTTTTCCAGGCCGGTCAACCATCCCAATGTCCGAGGTGCAACAGCCATCAGCACACACACGTAGAATGAGCTCCTTGAGACCCAAAGTTGCAGTGAAACTGCACCGAAGCGAAAGGAATCCAACTATGGTTAGATCATGTTAGATATGGTCCACTATATGATTAACTATATGTGGTTAGTTATATCAACTGATTCAGGGAACGTGGAGCAAAGCAGTGTGGCAATCTTCAATATCTTCAATGGCGTACTGATCAAAGAACCCGCTTCGAAAAAGAGGAGTTGGCAACAAACCCATCTAGCTCGTACATGCTCATACTGTACCTCAAGCGGCCAAGAACCAAGAACATCATCAAACACGGCCAAACACACCATGTATGGTATATTTACCTACAAAAGTGGGTCATTTTGAATGAACGATTTGGTAGATATGCCATACATAGATTGTCTTGAACGACATCACGAGATCAAACGTGCCACGGCTGCAAGCCTTGCAAAACGATGCCGGTGAATCCGGGGATCAGAAACTGGATAAGCAACGAGTGGCACTGCTCCATGGTGCTTGGATTTTTACCAACATTTACCAACATAAAATGCACCCAATTTCCCAAATGGTCAATAATCTTTGATGTATCATACAGTCGGAGTATCTGGAATGCGAATCTCTATATTAGTTTCTGGGGTTCTGGGGTGTAATAGCTATTCTTAGTTCACCATGGATCACAGTAAACCAGCTATTCGCAGGTAGCTAGTCAATGACACAGTCAACCATGGCTAAAACCAGCTTATCATCACCGGATTTTTTTTACCAATACTGACTATTAGTAGCCGTCATCAACCATTCAGCAGCAATGATTAATCATTGAAAAACAAATTTCCTCAATACTTAATTTGGTTGGTGGTTTCAACCCCTTGGATAATATTAGTCAACTAACCATTGGTCAATAAATACTAGTGAAAACAAACACTGTGTGAAACCACCAACCAGCTTAGTGTGTCTTCGTGTCATCAGATACTATGCCACTTCGGCAGCGATGCAAAGAAGCGGCAAGGAGGAACCAGAAGGCGTAGAGGTATCCTTGCAGAACCGGGGGAAGTGGTGCAGCGCTTGCCCTTCTTGGGGATTTTTTTGAAAGGGAAAATGTTCCCTGGTTGAAAAAAACATCCCTTTAAGCAAGCAAAACCTCTGAGGTTTACATAGAACATTTCAATTTTCTCAAGACTCAAAGAAGGCCACTTGCAATAATTTACGCCACCCAACTAGTGTAACATGGATATTGGGGATTCAGGGTCTATCCAGCCTTTAATTGTTGTAGAGCCACCAAACCGGATTGCCACAGCATTTGAAAGCCGCAGTCATTTCCCTCTTGTGATCTTACTCAAGGATGGCATCCCGTCAGGATTCTTATGAACATTTTGTAGGTGCCCAACCAGTGGACAAATCGAGATTCTCACCGCTATCACATACAGTACATGTGCGTTGAAATGTATATATGCGTATCACAATCATGCACATAGTGTAAATACAGGTGTGTTTATAAGTACGTATAAATGTTTCTATTTACAGACGATATGCAAAATATCTGGAAGCATTGAGCATTTGTACACAAAATAGAAACAATATACAAATAAGACATAAATGCATAAACACTGATCCTTATCAACCATGGTCAAACATCATCTTGCCCGACGCGCAAGTCTGAGCTGCCAATGATGGAAACCCATGGTGGACGCTCGTTCGAAATAATGCCTCAGGTCGGCGCTGCTGGAAATGCAGTTGTCGTTTGAATGGCAGGGTTGTCTTGCAAGGCTGGCTGGCCTAGAGTGAAGTGGGAGCTGCTGTGCTGGCCGGTCTTTTTGGGATATCATTGGTTAGTCATTTGAAGAACTGTTTCCAATATTTTGAGATACCCAATGGTTACATATGGTTGGTAATGTTTTAAGAACTATTTTCAGAAACAATGAATTGAGTCTTCGCAATCTACAAAATATCTGGTCGACACCGCAAGAATCGGTTTAAGGGCTGAAAGAACTTTTTAGATATCGTTGTGCATCCTCACAACTGCCAGCCGCCCGTGCTGCCCAGATACCCATCTGCACTTCCATGCCCAAATAAATGCAATTAGTGACCACCATCAAGGCGCAAATCATGTCAAAGCCACTGTTCTTCACGATCCTTCATGGCGGGTTGAAACCCCTCAGCTTCGGAAAAAGCTTTATCAGCGACCTGGCCTAAACCGCCAGGCCTTACTTCTGAAACTTCAGAAAGCAACACAGGAGCTCCGGCAATAGATGAAATATCACATTAACCCCGACAGGGACAGTTTGGCATGGTTTGGCAGTTTGGCTACCTGGCTATTTTCAAAGCCCTGCACGCCGTTAATCCCAAAATGTTCCTAGTCTGTGTGGTCTTTGGTATGGTATGTTCTCCGATTCGTACATTCCTATCATCTGTTTTCAAACAGACCCATCTAGCAGCCAAAGCAGGGGCACGATTTCAACATCATTGAGCCATGAATCTGCAACCATGTCATGTGAAGAGATCCCACAGCATCTTTCGTCAACGTGAATGCTTTCATCATCTAAGTCTCCCAACAGCGGGTAGCATAGGCCTGCAAGCACCCGTCTACTAAACGATTCCAACCAACACCACCAACAGCAACACAAAATCAGCAGCCTTTGACACAGATCAGCCAGGTTGAGACTCCACCAAGTACAAAGAAAAATATACTGTCAGTTGTAAAATTTGGTTCCCAATGTCTTCACACCTTCAGCCCCAACAACAAAGCTGGTCTGTCCAAGTGAAGAATTCTTCTCTCGATTTGCGAGCACCTCAAACAACAAGTTGGGCTGATGAGCCAAAACAGTGGGGGAAGTCCAACAGCAGTCTTGTTCAGAGGGCAGTGTGATGATTCACCTTGTGAATAAGAAAAGGAGCCCTTGCCCCATTCCACCGCAGCGGTGAGTGAATAGCCGATGAGATTGAGCCAAGATACTAAGCACAATTACAACCAACAAATCGACCCGTTTCAGGCTGCAAGAAACGCATGGGATTGAGCAAAAGCAAAACACTCAAGTGATGAGAGTTGTCCATTCACTTGTTGAAAACTCTCCCGGGCCTTGAGACTGAAAAAAGACTACATACGCAAGTGAATGTGTGTGATATAATGTAGAAATTCACATGTTTGACTATCTGTAAAGCACGTGTTATTGGCAAACTTAAGAGACGACCATCCCGCAAATTCACCTGAATTGCCACAGATCATGCAAAATGTGTCCAAGTGATGCGCACTTGCATGTGTCTTCAAAGCAAGAGTATGGACCAAAACCTGCAGACTCCTTCAAAAAGGTCACAAAGATTTTCAAAAGCCCTGCAACACTCGAGAAGGAGCAGGTCGAGTTCAAACATTTGTTTTGAAACAAGCTGGAATTTTGAAGCTGTTCGGTCTTTTCATCCAATTTGCATCCGTGGGCAAGTCGTGAACCATAAGTGCATTCCCGGGGCCCAGAACGCTAGTCGTGCAAAGCTGGGTGACAGGGCAGCCATTTGTGGAGCATGTGCAACACCAGTCACCATTCACAGTGCTGCCAAGGGGCCGTGAAATTCAGCAAACCTGTAGCGCAGAGGCCAGGCCGAAACGGCCTGGAATACATCAGACCGTAAGAGACAAAGGTTCTCTTCGTACACACTCAGCTATAACATACTCGTAAATACATATAATTTGTCATATAATGATGATAACATATTGTGTGTGAAGTTATCCATGTCTATATTCAATTGCAAAGGCAAATCAAATTAATAAATCTACGTGTTTATATACTGTATATACAATCTGATCTCTTTGGTTTTGTGTTTTCAACGTAGACAGCAACACCACTCTGGCATGGCGGCATTTGGCCTATCTCTTTCTTCCTGCAATGGGGGATCCGCTGTGAAATCTGAACCCAGCAAACCAGCACAGCTTGTAGTGTGGCAGGAAAAAATCAACAAGACTGGATGGAGAAGTCTGAAAAAGGACAGCTGCATATGTTCCAGGGGCTGCGTGGATTGTGCAATCTATTATTCTGTACCCAAGCACTCCATGTGTATGGTATATTTAACTACATTTGGGTCATTTGGCAGGTAAATGTTGGCAAACATACCATGCATGGAGTGTCTGGGCTTTGATCAAACGCAACCTACAGCAAATAGGGGGTTCTACATTGAAGGTGACTCACATGGCAGTCACATATAGATGGCTCTAGTTGCTTTCTAATGAGCCACCAAGCCATCCCATGAATTAGACCAATCAAATAGCCAGGGCTTACCCACTATTAACTACTATAACCATAGTCACTATGGTAGCGAATACGTGCTCGCTGACCAGTCCGACCGACTATCATCAACCACAGAACCACTATTAGTAACAACTATTGCGAACAAGTATCATTACCCACGATGATTCACCGCTCCCATAGATTGCTAGCTTGATCTTCCAACCTTAGGGTAGTGTCACAATTCCCATGGTTACCAACCAGTTCGCCGCTGCGAGATGGTCATCCAGCTGTAACCATAGGAACGACCACTCCCTTGGCAACGACTTGTCTTCCAACTCCGAGGTGAGACCCTGACCCTTGCGGCCCTGCCAGGGCACAAGGCACGGCTGCGGGAGCCGTGTTGAACATCTGCGGCTTCCTATGGGTGGCTTCGCTCCCAACTGCAATGGCGCTGGAAAATGATGTGAGTTCCATCTACCAATCACATTTATCTATGATTAATATGATTAATCATTTATCTGTATGATTAATAATATGATTAATAATATGATCATAATCGTCATAATATTATGATTAATATCTGCTTTTATATCTATGATTGAACTGGAAATGCATCATCAGTATCCATGTTCATTTATCTACGATATCGACATTTGGCAGACTCAACAGACGCAAGACACGATCCAATCTGCCCATTCCTGAAGCGCCATGTCATAGGCGGAAAATGTGCCTCGGCTCCCGAGAAAGTTCACTTGGCAGTCGCTGGACCGAACGTAGAAACAGAGCTCCCGAATGTTCAGGATTAGCAACACCCATCCATGTGTTTGCAACTGTTTCTTTTCGGAGGCCATTTTGCTGGTAAAGATCCTCTCTCCCTGGTGCCACACAGAAACGACCCTAGTCTTCGCTGGAATAATGCAACTGACTTGTTGGATCGATCATGCTTGCTTTTCATAACCTGGAGCAAACAAAAATGCCGGGCGTGGTCCGAGCATCTGCTAAGATAGTGATTGTTCCCGCGAGTATGGGAATCTCTCATAAGGATTTCTCACCTTGGGCACCCACCAGGCCCCCCAAACGGTACCGTTAGAGTCCTGGGAGCCGACAAAACCTGCAAGCGCTCACCAGTGAAGGCAAGGCACTGAAGAGTTGAGGAGTGAAGGAGGGTCGAGATCTCCTCAGGAGGCTGGCGCCGTTCCAAAGCTACCAGAACTTGGTGGCTTATAGATCCCTTGCTAAAAATATCTTTTTAGTGGTTAGGGGTAAATCAATCACATCCCAAAAACACTAAAAACTTAAGTTAGTGGGTATAAGCCATCCGGAGAATGAGAGGTACCTTGAGCTGTTGCATGCTGTTGGGATGGTCCCATGATGTCCCATGGGTGTGCGACCTCTATGGGATCGGTCAATATGGGTCACCTTGACAAAGCTTCTGTAGATCTTTGCTGGCATAGCTGGCAGTCATAGTAATAGTACGTGCGCAATAGGTTTCACAGAGCAACAAATGGTAATAAGAAC
>VSDK01013725.1:27748-48942 GCA_009767595.1 Symbiodinium kawagutii
TTCCGATCAAGTAGAAACATTTTACGAATCCCAATACTCAACATGATTGTGTGTAATTCAAAACTTAATACCCACATGATTTTGTAAGATATCCCAACCACAAGGACCTTGCGAAAGAAAAAAGACAACTCCGGTGAATTCCATCACTGAAAGAGTTGCATTTTGCAGCGTCAGTCGATGATCATCGTCTTGGTAACTGCCATCTCTGGGGGAAGCTGTGGGATGGCTACCTATCGCCAGCGGCGAACCCTGGGAAGTGGATATGTCCCTGGCATCGCTCCAGTGGGTCCACAAAAGCATGGAGAACAATCATATTGTTCATTATACTTACTATTACCCAATGGCTCCATGTATATGATATATTTACCTACATTTGGGTCATTTGGCAGGTAAATGTTGGCAAACATGCCATACATGGAGTGTCTGGGCTCTGTTCATTATACGATCAGCCCCCAAAACCTTAAACAAGGTCGCTTTTACCCTCCAAAATACATAGGTTATAACCTATAAGAATGATGGTTTGGGGGGCTCATGGTACATACTATAATGGTATTTGCCTAATATAGTTTCAATAATCATTGAGAAGTACCAATTAATATGTTATACCCACTGGCCATGGTGCATTTGTTAGAACGGGTGCAAAACAGCAAACAATGGTGTGTGCAAGAATAGCTTCTCAAACAATATCGAAGTAAAACATACCGAAGAAAATGTTTTCAGATCTTTCAGCGGGCCGTCAGCACTGCCCAAAAATATGGCGGAGTGGCAAACATCGTTTGAGATCACTATCTCCTGATTGGCGGTTTGAAGCCCTGTGAAGAATATAGTCATCCAACCATGCGCTAATATTTGCTAAAGAAAGATATGTTCAAAACCACCAACCAGTCTCATGGGGTTTACCCGTACACTTCCACATGTTTTGTTCCAGTGTCACCAGGCATCGACGATGGCAAATGGCATGGTTGAACTCAATTGCAGCCTAAAGTCATTGAAATCTGGAAATTCCCCGTTGTTTATTTTTTGATTCGTTAAAAAACTGACAAATTCAATCGATTCTATAAGAGCAGCAGGCAGTCTGGGTAAGGTCGGTGTGAGGTGTCCTGCCTCAGTTTTGAGGCAATCCACCTGTAGTGGGTGATTCGTGGGTATCAGCATGGCACCCCACAGTACGCCGCTCCTGAAATATTTCTCTTTCCCACAATAGAATAGCAGTTCACTTGAGGGATTCCTATGGAATTTGGGGATGATGAGACCCACACATTGCAAAATTCAAGTTGTGCTGATCTTTTCGGGCTGGGTGTTTCTAAAGTCATAGGAGTACCCCTAAATAGATCAACATATATTTTGTATTTATAGTAGTAAAGCCACCACAACTTGGGGATACCCCCAGTGATTGATTGCAACCCCCAGCCATTTCCTTCGGGTATGCCGAGCTTGCCGAACCCAAGCGGCTTCTCCGGCTCTTCTGATGCCTTGTGTTCCATGTTCTCTTCCTGAAGGAGTATACGTGGGCATGTCTAAGTGTCTGGGTGCTTTTGCAAGTACTGAATACATGACATACCCGTGTTCTTTCATGATCCAAGTTTCTGTCGGACGCAGTCAAATATGTATACAACAATTTACTTGCAAATATGTCAGCATTCATGCAAAAATGCATGCAAGGATGTACGCACAAATGTACGCACCTTTGTTTAAATGCAAACATACATGATCATATACATACATGTATACTACGTGTGTAAACGGATGTATGTATATAAAATCAAGATACATAAATATATATATATAATATAAATGCGCATGCATGTGGACTGGGGCAATGTTTGGCGCTGGCCATTCACGTGAGCGTTTCAGCTTCATTCATTGGCGAGTTTTTGGAAATCAGGCAAAGAATTCTGCCGTGGCCAAAATCTTGCCTACACAAAGACTTTCGTAAACATATACTTACACATTCTTTGGACATGGATTCGTACAAAAGTAGGTGCAACATGGTGCAACTAAAACTGCTCGTTATCCTAGTTCTGAACCAAGCTGGCTGGTGGTTTCAACCCCTATGAAAAACGTTACTCAACCAACCATGTGTCAATATCTATTAGAACAAATCAAACATGTTTGAAACCACCAAGCAGCAAGCTAGCTAACAGCTGGAGCCCCACCCTGTTCTCCTCATCTTCGGCCGTTTCTTGTCGGTGCCACTCCTTGCTACACCCCACTGGACACAGAAGTACCGGAGCTTGATGCCGAAATGCGGGGCTTGGACAACCATTGGAAACAGCTGTTGATTTACAAGTAGCGGCGGTAGGCTATTCTGTGACAATGCCTTACTTTACATCTATCAAAGATAAAAAATATATATATATATATAAACAAATTTTCATTTATTTATATACATATAAATACATATATTATAATCGTTCATTAACAAATGTGCAAGCCCCTCCCGACGACACCCTGCCTTTCAGGATCGCTCAAGCATTGAAATAGTATGAAATGATACTATATAGTAGCCTGCTGAAACGAGAAAAAAACATCATTTGCAGACAAAATATCGCAGAGACTTCATTCCTATGTCAAGATAGAAACAAAACAACATTTTAGAACCTGTCAAATCTCTTCAATGAAACTTGCGAAGCTTGTGATTGATGATGGCAAAGACATCTGAATATGCTCTCTTCTTCCAGTGTGATGAACAATAGACTGGAGATTATAAAGTACTAAATACATGGAATTTTACAGGTTGTCAAGATCCTTCTCGCAAATTTTGGTGAACCTACAAGGGGTCAATTGGAAAGCTGATTTTTGACATCCCTCACGTGAGATTGAACAACAATGACAACAGCAACAACAACCATTTGCTGGGGAAAGGGATAGGAAGTTCTGTTTGCGCGAGCTAGACTTGATCTGTCCCAAAAATGCTTCTATATGGCATCAATCTACACCCCATAGATAAATCGATAGACAGCGAGATCAATGAAGCAAAATCACACATTTGATTTCACCTGAGCTTAATGCTGAATCTTTATACGTCTGACATGTTGGGACCATGTCTAATCATGGATTCTACGAGTATGTTCACAATTCGCAAGACACATTCTCGCTTTCGTCACGTCAGTAATCTATTTTCACGCTTGGTAATGTCGAACTCTGCACATGTTGAATATCTTTCAAAGAAAGACTGTGTCCCGTCCAAAGAAACGATTCATAACATGTGGCACACCATATTGCTTCCCTTATGGCAATTTCAACTTGGGGCAGAGACGCTATAGCACTGTTGCCAATAACATCACTCATCAAAAACCTTGCATCAAGCCATGCTGGACCTCTCTTCAAAACAACCAGCTTGACCATGTTGGATATACACATTACATTCACCTTTTTTGGCGAAGAAACAACTGCTCTTGTTCCGAGACAATATTGCACTAATCGATGCTCAATTTCTAGAAAGAAACATGACGACAGGCCGTGTTGGCATTCAGCGAACCACTTTGTGAGAAGAACACCTGGCTTTAATTTGTGAATGAATACTACAGTCTCAAAAAACACAACGCCATCTTTCAAATACTCTCTCTCTAAATCAAAACATACATCTATATCAAAAAAATGTATGAAATGCATCAAGTCATCTTACAAAGTCTAAAAACCAACACCTATGAACATCCTGCAAACAAAAAATCTACGACCGAACGGCTCATATTTGTTCAATGCTTCAAACCAACCCAGCCTCGGTCTGCCAACATAATTCCAGGGTATCTCATTCTTGGCTGGTGGTTGAACCACCCCTATGAAAAACATGCTTGTCAACCAACCAACCAACCAACCAACCATTTATTGATAATTACATTTGAGAAAATAAAGAGATACTAAAACCACCAGCCAGATTCAGATGTTACAATCAAATGCGCTGATCTATGTTCACCAACATCCACATTTTATGATGCGTCTCCAGCGATTAAATTGTGGGGAGGTGATTGACTAACATGTGGTGCGGACTCGTAACTCCGCTAGATCCAAAGCTTGATCCGAAGCAAAGAGCCGCACTGATGCGCAGCGAATATAATGCACATAGGAAAAGTATGTACAAGACATACGCATATGCATATGGTGGTTTCTCAAAATGGGGGTACCCTAAATCATCCACTAATAGTCATTTATAGTAATAAGCCAACCATTTTTTAGGGTTGCCCATTTTGAGAAACTACAATATATATGCATAGATACAAAAAGTGCACATAGATGCATCTACCGGTTAGATTCATCTATGCGCAAAAGAACATATATACGCGTAAAGATTCCTTGCCATTGAAAGAGTATGAAACAACATGCAGAAACAAACAAATGCATGCCAGTCTGCAAATACACTACCCGTGGAGAAATCACGATAGTGAAAGTGCAGACTGACTATCCATATTCAGTACTGCGTAGATCAAATCGAGATACGCGCATATGTTTGGCGGGTTGGTTAGTTCATGATATGCCCTTCATTTTCCAAACACAAATCAGTCTATCTTGAAAGGTCGGCAGTAGCAAACAGCTTTGAGCAAAGGGCCAGAAAACATGGGAAACAAACAGCATGGGTGGGATCACCTTTTTGCTGTTTTCGTAGAAAGCCAAACAGCTTCCCATTTGATACCTGTGCCGCATGCTCCTCGACACCTATTCGAAGCATTTCAAAACTGCAGTTTCGGAGTGCATGTCATCCTCTTTTTATGTCGACACAGTGATTACAGTGCCTGGGGCTGGTGTATCCCCTATGGCCCATTGTCCTGCACACGTATCCAAACAACAAAACCTCGATTTGGATGTTGTCTTGGATAGCTGATGATCGTCGAAACTTACTGGTAAGAGTGACTAAAGAATGATCAAAAACTAGCATCACTCCCAAATAGTTTATGTACATTTGCCAACATTTACAGCCTACTAGTACCAAATTATTCAAATGTAGGATGACATGAAGGGTCTGTGAGCTGTGAAATTCGCTGCTCGTGGTCAGCTAGAAAGCGGCTCCTCCACCGGGATCTCCGACGTCGTCTCTGTACCAAAGTAAAGGCCTGCAGGCACCGGCCTTGAGACACCTCACAGGTGTACAAGCTATCTATCTATCCATCCATCCATCTATCTATATGTACGATAAAATATCTAAAAATACTGTACATATTTGTGTACATAAATAAACAAATTAATGTATATAAAGATTTTAATGCATGAATATTTCTACAAGTAGTACCGCACAAGGCGGTGGCGGAAGTTTCCAAGATAGGAGCACTATAGGAGTGTGCAGTTGTGGTTGCGACAATGTGAGCATCGATCTGGCCACTTGACTCTCAAACTACATCAGTTTTCTTTCTGTCTGTCTGACTGTCTATCTATCTATCTATCTGATGATCGATTCGTTTGTCTATCTGCCTATGTACTTGTCTTTCTATCTACCTCACTATCTATCTCGTCATCTTTGTGTCTATGTATCTATCTATCTACCTGTCCATCTATCTATTTTTCTGCCTATCTATCTATCTGTCTATCTATCTACCGAATTATTTGTCTGATCATCTATGTGTCCATCTGTCCATCTTTCTGTCTATCTACCTGACTATCTATCTACTTTTCTATCTGACTCTCGTTTCGTCTACCTATTTGTCTATCCATCGACCCATCTAGCCATCTGAATCTGGCTATCCAATTGCCTGTCTATTCCATCTAACTATTCTAGCCATTCTATCTATCTATCTATCCACCCATCTATCTATCCATCTATTCATCCATCGATGCATCTATGTCTCTGACTATCTGCTTGTCCATCTATCTGGCTACCTCTTTGTCTAACCATCTTTCGTCTATCCAGACATTTACCTTCCAAATGTGCTTCGATCATGAAGTGTTCTGCATCTAGGTGTTTGGCCACTTTTGATAATTGGACCTTGCAAAGGTGTTCCGATCATCAAGTGTTTTGCTACTTTTGACCTGCAAATGTGCTTGGCGCGCAAGCGTTGTGCACATTTTGGCCACATAAATCACGAAAAGTGACGCGAAACGCAAGTGTTTTCCTACTTTTGTCTCCTGTGTTCAAAAAGTGTCAAAACGTGCTGTGTTTTGACACATTTGCTTCAAAATGTGCTTCTCGCCCTGGCCGCGTGCACTTTTTCGGACATGCAACTTTCAAAACTTGTTAAAAACCACGAGTTTTTGCGACTTCGGACGTGAGAATGTGCTTCGCGCGCAGGCGGCGTGCCAATTTTCATGATCATATGACATCTCCGAAAAGTGGCCCGAAACGCTAGTAAAATTGCAGTTTTTATTTTGGTACAAGATTTTATCTTAAAAATTTGCTTCGCGCGCAGGCAGCGTGCCAGTTTTGAGAATCATGAGTCATCAAAAGTGCTCCGAACATGTAGTGTTTTTACGATTTTGACTTCCAAATGTGCTTCGCGCCTAGGTTTTTTCACGATTTTGCAAGTTGCAACTTCCAAAAGTGCTCCGAACATGTAGTGTTTTTACGATTTTGACTTCCAAATGTGCTTCGCGCCTAGGTTTTTTAACGATTTTGCAAGTTGCATCTCCCAAAAGTGCTCCGGAGCTGAGGTGTTTTTACGATTTTGACTTCCAAATGTGCTTCGCGCCTAGGTTTTTTAACGATTTTGCGAGTTGCAACTTCCAAAAGTGCTCCGAGACCCAGGTGTTTTTACGATTTTGACTTCCAAATGTGCTTCGCGCCTAGGTTTTTTAACGATTTTGGTACACTCCTTCCGCCACAGTGCTCCGCACCCGCCGCTTTAGCGAGGTACCCTTCTGGACCCTCCTGAGGCACAAAACCTTGCAAAACACAGCATTTCGCGACTTTCCTAACATTTTGGCGCACTCGCATTCTCATCTTTCGCACATCTCATCTTTCGCACATCTCATCTTTCACACATCTCTTCTTTCCCACATCTGCTCAGGCGATCTGCCCTAGCTGAGTTGTCCATATTGTCGGAAGTTAGACTTCTAAACTTCCTTCGATAAATGTCTGTTAAAAAAACTCACTTATGAATAGCGAAGAAATTGCTTCTGAGAGATGGTCTATATCAATAGTTTGCAATTACAACCTCATGTTTGTTTTAACGTTCCTGGTGATATCCTGTGAGGTCCGCTAAGATTGGTTGTTTATCCATGGCACCATGTATTTGCTCACAACCAATGTAAGAGGTATTGCATTCGTCCAGCATGCAACTCAACTGGTATCAAACCAAAGCAATGGTCAATAATTCATTGGTATGTCATGGATTACAATTCTGCTTGCTGGTGTTTTTTCTTTAATCAGCTATCCATCGCACCTATTGCAAAGTCTAAATCACAACTGTTGATAAACATAATCCTGAGGCAAACTATCCACGGTCAAACATGGTGAAACTATCCATAGCATAAGTATCAACAATCAAGTGATTGCAGGTGATTGTGGAACCAGCCATGATAAACTGGCGGATGGTTTCAACCCCTATGAAAAATATGTTTGTGAACCAAGCTTTTGTCAATACTTGCATTTGCAAAAATTGAAAAACATGTCAATCAAACAACCAACCAGTAAGTTGTTCAACCATTTTCGTTGGTTATTGTCTCCCATTTTCACCCAAAGTGATCGTAGGTGATTGTTGATTATCTACAGTGTAATCATCCATGTTAACCATTCTTAGCCGAGACTAGCCTTAATGGTTGCTGGAAGCCTCCCTGGAATGGCCACGGCGGAACCTGACTCATGCAACAAAGCATGCAACATCGCCTCCTGCCTCGGCGCAGCACATTGAAGTCTTACAAGTGGAGTTGCCACACATTCAAATGACATATGAGTATACATATATATATATATACATCTAAAAAATATATCCTTATGTAAATATAAATATATACATTTATGTGTAAATATGTGTATATATAAACTATATATATATATATGTGTGTATAGCTGAGTTAATGGTTGATAAAGCTGGGGATAATAACCAACAAAGATAGAGGGTATACCAACTATAAAATATATACATATATAAAAATGAATATGGATGTTTCTGAAAATAGGGAGCCCAACAAATGGTTGATTTGTTACCATAAATGCTTAATGACTAGATGATGACTGGGGGTATCCCTATTTTGATAAACCATCATATAGTAATTCACTAAAAAACACATTCAAATATACATAGATATGTGCATGTCTTTTTGTATTGGGTTGACTGGTAAAAAACTGAAACAAAAAAGTGGAACATACAACACAATCTTGCGTGGGCGGACTTGAGTTCGAGACCATGTCAGCGTAATGACAGATATTTCAGGCTATCATTCTTACATGCCATTGTTGAGATCCAAAGTCCAAAGGACCACAATTCATACATTGTTAGATCTCAGCCATGGTACTTCAAACAATGCCTCAACAATGATAATTTCAAACTAATGTTTACAATGTACTCCACAGTTGTTGATTTTGATGTACTATTATTCAGTGAGTACTCCGTATTACCTTACCAATACTACATGCCATTTTTCAATGGTCTCCACATGCATTCGAAGTGCCAGGGTCCATCTCTGTTGATCTCTCCCAGGTGAGCGAATCGAGGTCAGGACGATGATGATTGCATGTCCGATTGCCACCCCTAAAACAATCTTTCGAAGGCTTATATAACTAACAGCTAACAAAATCTTATATAACCAACAACTAACAATATAGCTTCTAGAATATCCTTATAACAAATTATACAAGAATTTATAATATCACTATGACTTTTATGAAATCTTATAACTAACAACTAACAACCATATTTCGCAACATTATAGAACAAAAAGCATTCTTGTTGGGGGGTGGCTACAAAAGGGGTAAATCATATTTTGGAGGCTAAAGAAGCATAAAACCAACCTGCCTTCTTAGGCTTTATGTTGCCTTGCATCCTGGTGCTTTCCAGGGTCCACTTATCATCCCTGACCAACAACCTCCTTTGGTGCAGGATGACAAGCGTTGCAACGGGCGCTACAAAGCGCACCAGGTTCCGTCTCGATTTCTGTACCAACAAAGGGGCAGAGGGGTTGTTGTCTTATCTTAATAATTACAGGAGCCAACAACAATGGATGACCAGTCACTGGATTCCACTGTGGAACATGGATGTTGATAGATCAAAATGATGAAACCTCGACACAAAAATCTCGACGATCAAATGACCCACCGATTTCAGGATGACATGTCAACATCCGGGCTAGTTTGGAATGATCCCGGTCTTTTGCTATACTTCTTTGTTGGTTTCTGGATACACCTTACTCCGCGACGCTTTGAAACTGGTACCAAACCACACCCGGTTCCCCAGACTGATGGAACCGGTACTCGGCTGACGCCGTTCACGCCGTGCGGCACATCCATCCGTCGAAAAAGGTCTTTCTTCAGTTCGTGCAGCTGGCGTGCCATGCCTGGAAGCTTTGGTGTACAGTGGGCAGGGATGTTTTGATTCACCAAGAAGAACGAGAGTGGTGAAATGATATTTACACCATGAACATCTAAATACATACATTAGATTAGATTGGGTGAGATGGATTAAATCAAATTGGATTAGATGAGATTGGATTAGATTAGATTACACATTGCACTGTGTTGCATTGCATCACCTTGCAGTACATTGCATTACATTACAGTACATTCCAATGCGTTTTATTGCATTACATTGCATTACATTGCAGTACATTGCATTACATTACATTACATTGCATTGCATTACATTGCATTACATTACAGTACATTGCATTGCATTACATTGCATTACATTGCAGTACATTTCAATGCATTTCATTGCATTACATTGCATTGCATTGCATTACATTGCATTACATTGCATTACATTGCATTACATTGCATTACATTGCATTACATTGGATTGCAGTATGTTACATTACACTCCATTGCATTACATTACATGATACAATATCACATTATCATTACACTAAACTACATTGCAAACATACATACTTACATAGTTGCATAACCGTTCTTTTAATTGTATCATATATTTGATTAAAATATGTCAAATTACACATACCACACCATAGCACACCAGACCGTCCCCTACCCTACCCTACTCTACCATACATTATGTGCACTACGCACATCACATACAAAATCACACCATACCAAACCAAACCATACTATACATTACATGCACTACAGGAATCACTTAAATTGCAAGTCTTACATACATCACGTACAATACGATACAATGCATTACATTACAAATTACACATTAAATACACAACACACAGTACACATCGTACCACATTACATGACATTGCACGACATTACACATTACATTCGATTAAATACATTACAAACACATTACATGTGTTACGTGCATATATCCATATGTTCTGACATACATTGCAAACATCATGCACATACATGGATCGATGCATGCACTACATACATACTTACTTTGCATTGAATCAAATTGCATTACATTCAATTTGTACTTCCGTCAAGACTTGATCGATACTGTACGTATATACATACATACAAACAAAGATTACTAAACTTCACGCATACCAATGCTATTTACATACATACGTAATCTACATGTATGTCAAGTTCATACATCCACACGTGCACAAATACATAATGTCAACAGACACACATACCAATGCTATGTACATACATACGTAATCTACATGTATGTCAAGTTCATACATCCATACATGCACAAATACACAATGTCAATAGACACAATTACACACATACATACTTGCATGAAATCATGAATTAGATGCAAACACACACACACATATATACATATATATATATCATTCATGCAAACACGCAAACGCGTCAACATGTTTGCTTGAATAACCACCAGTGACAACACAAGCGCAAACAAGTATCAGTATGACATAGTATGACATGCAATACGTACATTCCCAATGTTACGCAGAGTATGTACATTGCATTACATTACATTACATTACATTGCATTACATTGCATTGCATTACCTTGCATTACATTACATTGGATTGCATTACATTGCATTACATTGCATTACATTGCCTTTCAGGACATGCATTAGGCACCATATAGTCTTCAAAAGTTTCTGGCTAGTCAAACATTGTAGACTCACTCATTACAACCGCCGCGAAACCAAAATAGGTCATTTAAACGGCCAGTGACCCAAGTTCCCAATGTCCCAACAACGCAGCCGACGAGCACCTGTAGTTTCTATGCCGGCAGTGATCGTGTCGTCGTCAGGGCACTCCTGGTGAAGCTAAGAATCGTTGGCCGCTCAACCAAAGTGGGCACCCTGTGCACCAAGCGTCGTGACTTGTTGATCATGGCTCCCAAGAAACCGAACGCGAAGCACGAATAAATATGAGACATGGCTAGTGACTGTTAAGTAAAGTGAATGATCGCTGGAAATGGTGGATGATGGCTAATGATGGTTCATGATCTCTAATGCAGCTTCATGATCGAGATACACGGCTAATGATCCTTCATGCCATCAGCAAATCCAGGCAACCATCGAGTTGCCCTGTCAATCCAACAACAAATAGCGGGAGAAAACACCCAGCTCTCGCATGCCACATGAAATTATGATACCAAACATATCAACAAACATAGCCAGTAATTACCCGCCAAAATATCTGAGTCAGATATGGCGGTGGGTCAAAACCCTGTACCCCTGGTTCCCCAACAATAACCATGGTTTTCCCTATAGTTTTGTTGGTGAACTTATCCCCCATTAGTGGTTGATTAATATTGACCCATAGCCATACGAGTCACTGCAGGCTTTCCAGCCATGGCACGGTGCTGAAGCTTCAACGGCCTGGCTCTGCCGGCCACAGCGGCGCCTCCCTGGCCACCCTCCCAGGCGTCGCACGGGTCCCGAGGTTTCAACTGCGGAGTGCTGCTCGCTGGCGGCGCCGCGACTCGCTCCTGTGCACCAGCCGAGCCGGTCAGTGGGAGCCATGGGGTGAGCCCAGGCATGGTTGTGGGGTGGGAGCCATAGGGGTGTCTTGAGCCATGGGGGAACCCTAAAAATGGTGGGTTTATTGCTATAAATGGTTAAGAGATGTTAATAGTGGATGATTTGGGGGGTTTTCGTAGTTTGAGAAAGCACCAAATGGATCTTGACAGTTTGGTTCTACATTCGAGCGTTGGGCTTTTTTCGGGTTTGGGGAGGTTCCGTTCTGAGCATTCTTGCAGCAAAAATATTGTCATATAATATATACATACATATTCATATCAATATATCAGGTTAATATGTATGTGTCTAGTGTGTATGAGAGTTGCATCTTGCAGGATGCAATTGAACCATCCCTGTGAGCAGATTTTCTGGTACCTGGAATCCGGGATCTCCACATTTGAAAGATTTGTTGTTACATGGGGATACGCCAAAATAGGCCAACCAATAACCCACCTAAAAATGATCATGTTAAAAGGAAACCCCCCACTTCATGGCTGGTGGAATTTACTATAATATATATATATATATGTATAAATATAAGGTTCTGGCTCTGCCCTAGCAGCAAGTGGCCCCTGCTGTTAGGTTGTAGGGTACAGGTATCTTAGCGGGATTCCGCGGGCGCCATTGGTCGTTGGCCCTTGGTTCGCCTTTGCTCTCTCCTGCCTGGTTGTCATTGACTACCTGGTGGGCATCAATTCGACAGTGTGGTGGTTTGATGCACTTTGCCTCGATCCTGTTGTGCTTTGTGCGCAACTGGTGCTTCCTGCATCATCACTCCATCACAGAGGCGGCTGGCCAGGCGGCGAAGATCCACCGCCCGTCGCCAGTGGTGGCTACATCGAATCGGTCTGCGCACCTTGTCTTCGACTCGAGTTCGCCGACTCCTCGAGGTGATCAATCAACATCATTCCAGGGATCGCAACTGGGTGGACATCATGGCGACATCCAGCACAGCAGCCTGGACACCTCAACCATGGTGGTGCTTTTGCGGCCGCCAGAACGCCAAGAACAACACTTGTTGTGGTTCATGCGGTGCATCGTGGGAGGACCCTCGTCAACGATGGACAGGACAGGGATATGGAGGTCAAGAATGGAGGCAACAAGGTGCTCCCAAGAGTCCTCGCACCCCACGTGCACACACACCACAACCGAAAAGACCGCCCAAGCACAGGCCGAAGAAAGAGAAGCAGCCGAAACATCAAGGAGGTGGACCGCAGATGCCACTGCCACCGCCCCCACCGCAGCTGCCATACCATCCAGCGTGGCCGACCCCAGGTCCTGGAATGCAGCCCCAGCCGAGTTATGCGATGGGACCTCCTTGGAGTCTACCTCAACCTGCTCCAATGCCCAGCCAACCGGCTGCTCCCAGCCCCGGTCCGGTGCCACCTCCTCCTATGGATCCAACTCTTCGCTCTTTGTTGAATCACCTGAAGAAGTGCAACGACAACTTGCCTGTGGAAGTCCAGCAGCTGATTTCAGAAGTTGCTGTGAACTCGGACAAGCAAGAAGCAAAAGCCCTTCACAGTGCAGTGAACAAGCTTGCCACTGCAAAGAAGCAATTGACTCTGCTTCGCACTTCCCGATGGCAACTCCACAGTACGTGGAGCAGCTTTCTCCAGCAAGCCACCATCAACTGGAAGGGATATGTGAAGGACTTCGGGGAACAGGATCAACAGCTGCAAGAGCAGATCGCCAGTGCCAAGGAACAATTGGCAGCAGCCCGCATCCACCTTCAACAATCGAAGGAACAAGCGGCCGAGACTGGCGATGTGGAGGAGATATCGGACGACGAGGTGATGCGGGACGAAGCAGGGAAAAGCATCACAGAGGGGTTGGCGGCCATGGAGAGCTCTCTCGAGCAGATCAAGCACAAAGCCGATGCCTCGATCGACGAGTTGCAGCAGCCCACAAAATCCAGAAAGACCGACTCGGGAAGCACAGCCGGTCCTTGTGGTGGAGCGGGATCAGGAGGTGGATTGCTCGATGGGAAATCATCTCCTGCTATGCGGCCTTTTCCAGAGGCTGCCAAGTAGTTGCTTTCGAGGACACTTGGCGAGGGCCCTGGGCTCCGTGGAATGTTTCGCCAACCTGGCTTCATTCCATTCATGACACCACAGACTGTGTTTCCACATGGCAAGCCATTGAGTCCGCACACCAACTGCAAATGGAATGTGATTCCCTGGGTGCTGATAGCATGGGACCGTTTCCCGACCTCCGACCCAGGAAGTTAAGTCGTTCAAGGCTGGGGCCAGTTCGATTTAATTCTCATATCCAGATTGCTTTTGCTGTCCCTGACTCTATTTCTCTCTATGCTTGTCATGTTCACGAATCGGTTCTAGTACAGGATGAGTGGAAGCCGTGGTCTCTTTACCCAGCTGAGAGTTTGGAAGTTCTTCTTGGACTTGCTGAGACTTCCAGTGTGGACGTCTGTGCAGGGATGCGGCTTACCCCTGACAGACTTGTTTCCCAACGTGAACCTCACGCATGGCCTTTTGAACCTGCTCCGGTTCTCGAAGACACGGTCTCCCTCATGCAATTCGGCTACTTAGATCCAGATCTTCTGGCAAGAAATCAGGCTGATGCTCAGCTCTACTTCCTGCATGAAGGCATGGCTCGACATCGTATCCAATGGATTCCCTTCGCAGCTCGTCTCACTTCTGTTGCGCAGGCTCATGGACTGCCCTCGGACTCGGTGGTTGGAGTTCACCCTCTTGTGATTCTTCCGTACGGTGACACAGGTCGGTCCCCTTCGGCTATTGTTGAATTGGTTGGTGACGTTCCCTCTGGCAGTGATACGTTCCTGGTCTCTGTGGAAATCATGTCTCATGTGGCGACCACCAGTCCTTTGGTTGTCCAACTTCCACTCAACAATGACCGTTTAGTCTATGCTTTACCGCATTGGACTTCTAGGGCTGAAATACTCCGCCGCACAAGGCTCAGCATCTTTTGTGGCTCACCTGAGGCTCGTTGCTTCGTTTTTCACAATGGAGTGCTTTGGACTGCCGGGGAAACTCAGGATCACGATATGTCGCATGGAGATGTTGTCCAGATCCACCTGCCAGCACCCAGCGAGACACATCCATTTGCCCTCGACCCCCTCAATGAGGATTGTAGCATTAGTTCACCAGAAGCAAACGGGAAGTACGAGTCAGAAGAGGGATCTCCCACAGCTTCCAATCGGTCCGTGGATTTATCCATTGATGAAGAACCCTCTGCGCCGGTCGTCACCTTCTACCTAGTCTGGTATATCCATCACATCCGTGAGCCTTTTTGTGCCTCCCCCAGGTTGAGCAGTGTTTCCACTCACCCTGACATTTTGCACCAATTGGCCATGACATGGCACGACAAGTTTGTCGTCAACTCACCAGCTAGGGTCTCGATTGTACATCCTCAGCCCAGCAGTCCCACCCTCAGTAACCATGGGGACCCGATCCATGTCATACTTGAACAAGGCCTCCAAGGCAGTCGTAGTGTGGCATTGGTTGGCATTGACGGTGCTATCACAGGTGACTCACAGGACAGATTGTCGGCTTGGTCTGTGCCCTACTACTTCACCGGCGACTTGCTTCTTGGCACCTTGCAACTTCGTGACCCATGTTTGATTTCGTCTCAGTGTATCGTGTTGCATGGTCCGCGTGCACTGTCCTCTTCTTCTCTGGAGCTCTGCCCCAGTGGCGCTTTCCTACAGGTTCGTCTCCGTCCTCTCCCTGCTGCCTCTCGTGCCATGGGCTCTTCGGACACTTTTGATGCCACTGGACTCTGGCAACTTTCCTCAAATTTGCACCCGGGCTTTTCCAGTTTCCGCCTGTTGGATTCTCATCTGGAAGAACCACCTGGTCTGTCGGTTTCGGTTGAGGATCCCCCGGAAATTATTGTTGTCGTTAGGCCTGGTCTTGACGCACAATCACCTTTCGTGAGAGCTTTGTACAATACGTGGTCGCAACATCAGGCCACGGAACACCAAGAAGAGGGTCCGGTAGCTTACTTTTTGTCCTTCTACTTGAATTCTCACCGTCAGGTTCAATGCCGGGATGGGCGTGCTGTGCGTCTCTGTGCAGACTTTCATGAATGGGAACAGGCCATTGCTGACACATGGAGAGACGTGTACGATGTGAACGAACCCTTCTTCTTCTATGTGGTCCAGCCACAACCGCCGGCCACGCCAGCGACTGAGGGCATTGGTGGTTACGTGATCGTTGTACAAGAGCCAGATGTAGACTACATTGCAGCACTCTTGTCCACCACGCACGATGGCGGGCTTGTGTCACATTTGGCCACATTTGCGCCACGCATGATTCACTATCGTCAGGTACTTACCCTTGCTGGAGTCCCCACTCGTTTTTGCGCTGATCACCCGCTGCTGCGATGCACAGTTTGGTACGGAGATGATGAAATTTCTCGTCTTGGACTTGAATCTCCCATCGTGAATGGTGCTGGACTATGGGTTTGTCTGTCTCCGGTTTCAAGTGTGCCAGAAGCCGACACAACCATTGTGTCCACCTACAGGGAAGAGGAGGCTCCACAACGAAATCAAGAAGATGCAGAAGAATCGGATCACTCCTCTCTTTTCCAAGCTTCGCCGTCACATTGGACTGTCCCTTTTGCTGAGATACTCACTCGAGGTGACGTTTCTTGCTCGGCACTTGACTCCCTCACTCGCCCTCAGGAGCCCTCTTCGGTGCAAGCCTCGAGCTCCTCGATCGACAACCCTTTTAGTCAAGAGCGGACTCCAGCAGTACCACAGGGAGCACAACCTTTGATACGACCGGACTCGTTCATCAGAGCACTGCAGACCAGTAGGGACGAGACATGGAGGCAGGGTACAGCTGACCCAGGGACGCCCTTTTTTGTGGAATCCTATTTTCTCACTCCCGCTCATTCAGTCTGCCGTGACTCTCGCCGTGTTGCCCTTTCAGGACCACCAAGTCAATGGATGGCTCAATTGCATAGAGCTTGGCAGGCTTTCGTCAATCCTGATTTTCGCCTCCATTTTCGTGTGGTGTCACCCAAGCCAGTTCAGGATGCTAGCAACCATCATGTTGTTGCTCATGTCTTGCTCTTTCAAAATCTTGATCCCATTGCTAGTGGTGTCTTGGTGACTCTCCTGGAAGCTGGCCGGTTTCACTATCGAGCTCTTATGGTCCCTTTGCAAATCAATCGACCCATGCTCTTAGGTCTTTGTGAGTTGTCCGATCGGTGTGCTGACAGAACTCTGAATCTCCGTTGCTTCACTTGGTTCAGTGGAATTGTCATTCGTGAGACGCCTTTCTTTCAAACTTCGCATGGGAATGGCTTTGCTATTGGGATCTTCCAAGTGCCTTCTCCTTACCATGACCTGGTGGCTGTGGATGCTCACGTCTTGGTTCCGACTGTTTCTTCGCATGCTTCGGCTCCAGAGACGGCTCCTAGTCCTCCCCCGGCTCCGTTGCCTTCGTCTCGTCCGGCTCACTCAGGTTCACAGCCAGAGAGTGTCTCTCTTCTTCAGTTGCGTACCACTCTTTCGCTGGCTTCTGCAATCCCACCTCCACCAGAGGATCCTTCACCTGCCAGGGGTGTTGTCAGTTTGTTTGCTGATCACTTTACTGTGGGCTCTGCTGCCTCCTCCTCTCAAGTTCCCTTGGCACAACTGCGTCCTCCCTTGGATGGTTTTGAGGGGTGGTCTGTGTCCCTTTTCTCCATGGACTACCATTTCCACGTGTTTCTCCCATCTCGGGAGGAAGGTAACGCGACTCACAAGATTTTTGTTCATCGTTCTTCTCTTTCGCACTTTGGGCAAGATCCTTTGCAGCTCATGAGGTTCCTCCATCAATGTGCTTGTACAAGAGCAGTCATCATGTCCACTGTTCATGTTCATTCACACGTACAGATCCATGTCTACTATGACTCTCATCCAGCTATGCCAGCACGGATGTCCAAGCAGAAAAAGCCTCCCACGTGGCCTCCCTTGCAACCGCTTGGATCCTCGGCGAGACTTAGTGTGGACTTTCAAGCTGAGGGGCCTGTGGACTGTAGTAGCATTCGCCTACCACCGGAGGCTGATTTGATTAAGCCGTTCTTTGCTTCGCAGTTTCGGCTGTCATTTGATATTCAAGCACTTGACTTGTGTGAAGCCTCACTTTGGGCTTTGTCTCAATGTTGTAACTGGGAAGGCGACTGGTCGATTCTCGATCGTCTTCTCATTTACACTGATGGATCATTTCGTCACACTGACGACCAGCAACCCATTACCACTTGGAGCTTCGTCGTTTTAGGTGAGTGCTATCCAAGGGCGGAGAACTCCCACCAGGGCTGTCTATTCTTTTTGGGATGGTTAGCTCGTCCAGTGCAGTTCAATTGTGATGACCCGCATTTCTTGGGTTCGGTTTCGCATGGATCAGCGACTGGTGAGCGTGAAGCTCTTACCTGGGCACTTTTGTGGAGGCTTCACCTTGATCTCCGGATCCCCACTGTCTTTGTCAGTGATTCCCAATTGATCTTGGATCAAATGAATGGCGTCACAGCGGGCCACATCGATGATCCAGGATATGCAGCTCTGCGTGGATTGTATCATGTTTTTCAGTTCAATCTCCCTGCCGGTCATCTCCTTACTTGGCACACCTCAAGTCACATGGGTGATCCCTGGAATGAGTTTGCGGATGTGGCAGCGGGCGCATGTGCTTTGACGGATGCGGTTCAGTCTTTTTGTGCATTTGACTTCAATCGCTTTCGTTCTCTCTTCCCTCATTTATGGTTCATTCTTTGCCCTCAAGTTGACCTCCCTCATGCCTCGTCACAGGCTTTGATTGGTGTGCCACCACAGCCCCCACAGCCTTCGTGTGAGGACAGTTTTCCGGTGTTTTGCCCTCCTTCTTCACCTTCGTTTTGTGGCGATCAGTGGTCTCTCAGCATGGGTACTGCCAATGTGATGTCACTGTACTTCGGCCTCGAAGGACATAAGGGCAAGACCAGTCTGCTAGAGGAGCAGTTCGCCGGGATGCACTTGAATTTCATCGGAGTTCAGGAAGCTAGAACCCCAGAGGGCCTTTGGACTTCGGAAAAATTCTGGCGGTTAGCTTCAGGCAAGGATGACCAGGGCAATGGTGGTGTTGAACTTTGGGTTAGTCGTACTCAGCCTATATGTTCTAGTGGCAGTGGCACGATCCAGCTCACGCATTTCTGTGTGGTTCATCGATCTCCCCGAGTTCTTCTGGTACACTTTGTCATTGAGGACATGCGTTTCTGGATCTTGGTGGCGCACGCGCCTCACCAAGGTGCCTCCCACGATTTTGCCTCGGCTTGGTGGGAATCGCTCTCGCAACTCATTGATTCTCATTGCGGCTCGGAGCCTGTCTATGTTTTGATCGATGCCAACGCCACCTCTGGTCTTGTGGATCATGTTCACATTAGTGTGGTCGATGAAGCACCCTCTGGGCATTGTGATCTTTTTCGCACTTTTCTCTTCCGCCACTCCCTGGGTCTTCCCGCCTCACTTGCTCAATTCGGTCCTCTTCAGCCGACTTGGGTTCACCCTAGCGGTAGTCATGCGCGTCGGATCGACCATGTCCTTCTTCCACTGGCCCACCTGGAATTTTGCACCTGGCAGCAGTTGTCCCGGAGATTGACTTGTCTTTGTGCGATCATGACCACAAATTTGCTGGCGTCCAGCTTCGATTGCCTCGTCAGTCCGCTGCTTCTGGTCCCACTGGCCACCACTCTGTCAATCATGGTGCACGTCGCCCTTTTGCCCGTGATCGCATTTCTGGTAATGCTTGGATTTCAAGCTGTCTTCGTGACTTTGTTTTGCCTACTTGGTCGTGTGACATCAGTTCTCACGTCTCCTCGTTCAACCAGCATTGCCTCCGTTCGCTTTCTTTAGCTTGCCCAGTGGTTCGTTCTGCTCCCAAGAAGCCTTTCATTTCCGATCACACGTGGACTTTGCGTTCTCGTTGCCATACCCTGCGCTCACGTCTCCGTCAGGGACGTGTTCAGTGCTCTCAGCTGCTTCGTTCTCGTTTCCTTTCCTTGTGGCAAACTGCAAGCTCTCGGATCCAGTCACCTCCTGCCTTGCCTGAAGTTCCCTCGCTCACACTTCTCCAAGTCGAATACAGCTTTTGTGTGCGGGCTTTTCGCATGAGTTTACGTCGTGATAAGGATGCCGGCTTGCAGTCTTGCTTGGATGAGATCACTCATGAAACTCCGGCCAATGATCTTCTTGCGAAGCTGCGTCCGTTCAAGTCCTCGAGTAATGCCAAATTTTGGGGTAGCAAGCCGTTGCCACTCATCCAATCCAGTGACGGTTCTGTTTGTGAAACGCCAGCTGCTGCAGTTGAGTCCTGGATTGAACACTTTCAACAAATGGAAGGAGGAGTGTGCCTGTCGCAGAAGGAGTTTTATGCCCAGTGGGCGGCAGCGCAGAGAACTGCTCTCCACAGCCACATTGAGGAGGACCTCTCCAACCTCCCCTCCCTGATGGAGGTTGAACAGGCATACCGAAGAGTGAAGCCAGGGAAGGCCACAGGGGAAGATGGTATCCCCAGCGAATTGTGCAAGCAATGTCCAGTGGAACTGGCCCGCATGACATACGCATTGTTGTACAAGCAGGTTCTGTACGGCCAGGAAGACACAAGCCACAAGGGTGGCCGCATGAGCTTGGCCTGGAAACGCAAAGGACCCCAATGCCTTCCATCTTCGTACAGAGGACTCTTGGTTTCGTCGCACATAGGCAAATCTCTTCACAGATCGCTGCGTCAACGCCAAAGCACTGTGTACCAGGCGTGGTTACAATGCCAGCAGCTGGGGGGTAGGGTTAGAACTCCTGTTGCTCTTGCCATGCATCTGTCCCGAGCCTATCACAGGATTCAACAACAGAACCAACGATGTTCGGCCGCCTTGTACCTCGACCTTACTGAAGCCTTTTATCGTGTCATTCGCCAATTGGCGGTGGGCGGTGACCTCGACGACCAAACCCTGGCACGACTTGTTCACAGGTTGCGTTTGCCCACTGACACACTTGCAGATCTGCATGCTCTGCTTAGCCAACCTTGTGCGACCTCGCTTGCCAATCTCAGTCAGGGTGGGCAGCGTGCTCTGTCTTCCCTCCATGAATTCACTTGGTTTCGTCTTCCAGCTCAATCATCCATTGTGCAGACCTTTCAGGGATCTCGTCCCGGCGATGGATTTGCCGATGTGGTTTTTGGCTACCTGTGGAGCCGTGTCTTGAAGGCCATACAACATCGTCTCATGGACTTGCAAGTACTGGACTCTTT
>VSDK01013725.1:56563-96462 GCA_009767595.1 Symbiodinium kawagutii
GGTTCAGCATTCAAGGCTTGATTGCTGAGGCAGCGTTTAGTTGCCTGCTTGGTGATAGTGCAGGAAAGCCTGCTGATATAATTCGGCGAGATTTCCAGCACCGCTCGTCGTGTGCTTGCCGATGCCACTGTGAATACAACTCGTTGTCCCCTCTGATTTATCGTCCTCGAGCCATCATTAGTAATCATTAGGGATTGCTGCGTAGAATGACCATCCTAATACTCATGTCATCGCGACCAGTTCTCAACGGAAACAACTTTGAGGTCAAAGGCGGTCCTCCATTCAAGAGATCAATGAATGATGTACACTGTAGTGATTCTGCCATTCCCGTTCCCCAAAAAAAACCTGGCACTCTAGTCCTCTTTCATTCTCTTTCAATAGCCAACAGGATGGTTTGCTTTTGACTTTGTCTTGCATGTATCGAGAAAATAAGGCCACCCAAACTGTCTTGAGCTGCTTCTCAGAAAAAAAACAGAAACAACTTCTCAGCTTTCGCATTGTGCATGTGTTTGTCGAATTCTGACGCGCTTTTAGGCAACAAGCAGTTTTAGAAGCCCCCAAGCAAGATGCATCTTCCGGCTATTCCTGTCAATGAGTCATCAACTACAGAAACATGTGTCAACGAGCAGTGCTGAGACGTTTCTGGCAGCCGGTCAACCTCGACACTCCTTGTGTATATACCACAACTGGTGGTTTCTCATAGGGGTCCCCACAATTCATCGACTATTGTATAATAATTTACAATATTTTTGAAAACCAACCATACCCCATTCTAAGAAACTATTAGTCATTTATAGTAATAAATCAAACATTTTTGGGATGCCCCCATGGCTTAAGAAACCACCACAGATGGAGTGGCTGGGTGTCTGGGTGAGAAATTCACCCAGAGGCTTGCTCAGAAACAAACACACCTTAAGGTTCTGCGTCACTTTTGCTGTTCCGGTTTATCGAAGGGGATGCAAGCCGAACCTGGAAAACGTGGGAAGAGGATGGAAGAGGTAGCAACAAATTCAATGGCAAAACATTTGTTTTAAATCTTGTTTCATTTGAAAAAACGAAGTCTTTGGAGAAATGCTTGATGAAACCACCAACAAGTAGTTGTTTAAAATAAGCATTATTGTTGCTTACTATTCCCTATTATCAACTGTTAAGTGTTCATCCCTGCATTGACCTGAGTCAGCCATGGGGGGATGAGTCCCGAAGTCGCTGTCCCAGGCCAGCAACTTTGTCCATCCTGGAAATTCCAGCCTCAACAATGCCACTTGGTGGTTGAACCATCATGGTTAATTGGTGGCTAATAATGGTTCATAAATGGTGGTTGAAATTGGTGGTTTCAACCATGGTTAATCATCAATCATGCTTAATTGGTGGTTAATACATAATTAATAGTGGTTAATGAATGGTTAATAATGAGCATTACTGCTTGGTGGTTGAACAGCCCCGCCATAAAAAATATGCTGGTCACCAACCATTTGTTCACAATTGCAAGGGAATATATACATGTTTCACACCACCAAACAGAATATGTGCAAATTCTTTGGGGAGGAGTGTTTTGTCTTCCGGGAGGCCAACAATAATATCACGGCAGTACTTGTCGCAGCTTGATCCTGGCTCGTACAACACGAATTTCCACAATGCTTGGGATGGGGGTTTCTCAAGATAGGGGTACCCCTAAATCATCCAGTTTATCAACCAATTATAATACCAAACCAGCTATTTTGGAGGGTCCCATATATTGAGAACCCCCCATATCTTTCATGAGCTGACTAGACAAATGCAGGTACGGTCTCAGAATAGAGTCGAAGGGCCGTACGGATGAAAAAGATGCTGGTGCAATGAAGTGAGACAGTGCAAACGTATGAAACATGAATACATATAATACATAAATAAATATGAAAAACAAGAGGTTGTTACATAAACAAATACTACTTCTACTTCATGACTTCATTGGTCCCAGCAAAAGGCTTCCGAACCCTCCCTTTTAGAACCAGCATCACTTCGTGCCCCACGAAAGAATTCCAAGTTCACACAATGTGTGAAATCTGCGCTGCGAGTGACAAGGCACAGACGGAGCGACCATGCTTCGGATTTCTTTACGCAGCCTCTTAAATTCTTTTTCCTTGGTGCCAATTCGGGTGCCCAACAAGGCTCCCATTTCAGCTGGACTTGCGGCTGGTGAAACAGCGAAGTAGGTCTAGGATCGTGGGACGGAACAGCATGTATTACTACTGTAGTCCCAACCGATGAGCCCATCATCTGTAGGTGGTATCATCGAATAATCTTCTCATAGGTGGTATCATCCATAGAAACATGTTTGGATGCAAAGAGAACTCTGCTGAAGATTGGATACCCTCGCTGCAGCCAGCAGGTTTGCAAACAAAATCTGGCGATCGAGTCGCTCTTATAGCGCATATATTGAACATTTGCTAAAATTTCAACCCACAAAATGACTCAGATTCTGTAGATCAATGCAACATTCACATAGTATCTGGGTAACATGACCCATGTGGATGTGCGTGCGGGGGATACCTTGCAGCAACGCAGCAACGCCTTGGCTAGGGCAACCCCTCTGCTCCCTTTGGGGATGCTTCACAACTCAAAGGGACGCTGGATTCCAACAGCTCGAAACCCCAGGGAACTTCCATGGCCGCAGGAAAACTTCGGGGAACCAAACACTGGCCGCAGGTGCGACGACGCTGCGATCTCCTAATTTTTTGGGTGAAAAGGATCACTAGAGGAACTCAACTGCTGAAAACAAAAAGAATCACATATGATCACATATGGACATGGTGGCCCGAGTTGGTTCACCACTTAAAACCTGACAAATTTCAGCTGCTGAGTTCACCATGTTGTGTGTTGAAGTTGGGGAATCCAAAAGCCTGGTGGTGAAGGCATCGACATCGCTCTCTTGGGAGTCGCCCCCCGTCGCCGTCCCAGATGCGCAGTTCACATGAAATTGGCTTTGCTGCTTCAACAGCCAGGCCTGCAGTGTGAACGCAGCAATCGAATGCAACACGGGGTTCCTAGCTTGCTTTTGAAAGACTAGGGTACATAATATTTAGCTATGATTAATAACAGGCAGGGGTTTGATGGTGCTCTGAGTCAATTTACTCCTTTTAAGGAGATTTCAGAGCCAAAATTTCATGATCTTTGAATCTGGCGTGCAAAAGCAATGGACCATGCAAGCGAACTTGAGATACCAATGGACAAAAGAAGGCAATGGGTTCCAACCTCAACCCTGCACTATGAGCGCCGAGCCACAGCGCTTATCATGTGGATAAGTTAACTGTATCTTTTCCGATGCATACCTTTGATGCATGAACCAAAGGAATATAATAAACATGGCAGCAGCTCAATCATTTTTCCCCAATCAAACAAGACCACATAGAAATCCACAAAGCTCTGCATCACAAGAGAAGGCCATGGCGTTGATGCATCGATTGCAATTCCCCACGTCACCCATGGTTTCTCGTGAAAGAATCATGGCCGATTTTGGGGACACAGCCCTGGCCACTGCCCTTGCAGCTCCGCCTGATCATGGATAAGCTTACAAAGATCGATGGATTTTGCGTGCCCACGCAAACTGAGCGCCACGGGTGACAAGTTGCTGCTGAGTCTTGGTTTCAAAGCGTTGGACACCAGTTGGTTGATGCTACAGAGCTCCCGAACCATGATATCTGGTTGTCTGGGTCATGTGCAGTTATAGACCATCCGTTTTTTTTAAAGGAGCAAATGGAACCCTCTTTTTTGGATACCTTTCTGCATGTGCTTTAATTATTGTGTATGCGCATGTCTGATGTGCCTTTTATGTTGTCTTGTTTGGCTTTGTGTATGGATGCGTATTTGGCATACATGTCTGGATGTCGGTATACATATATATGAAGACATATATGCCAATAGCATGTGTTGATGTGTTATGTACATGTAAAGGTACATGGATCTGTCTGTATGTATGTACGAATGTACGTACGTACTATGCCTACTGGAATTCAACATGTAGACAACATGCAATGGCGGTTTTTGTGTGAATAGCAATCTATAGAAAACTAAGTCCAATCAGCAAATACAATTTTCTATACGACATGTTTGGCTTTCACATGACTTCCACCACTTCCCCGGCTTCTCGTTACAATCCTTATTATCAAGCAGCAGTAATCAACCATTAGTTAGCCATGCGCAAATCAAACATACTACCATCAGCAAAGCCAGTAACTATCCGTTAATCCTTCCGAATCAGTGACCATCATTCATGGTTACTTACTAATTGGTGAAGTAAGTACTAGTGAAGCAATCATTCAACTAGTAATCATCATCTTGTGAAGTACTTACTAGTTGGTCAACCATTAAGAAGTCATCCACCCACCGTTGCACTCATCAACAGAGCCACCGTTGCAGCTGACGGTGGGGTCCCCGGCCGGAGGCAGCCCATCAGGAACTGTTCGATCTCAACATCTCCGCGCTGGTCCAAGTCCAAAAGCTTGAAGAATGACCAAGCCTTGGCAGCACGCGAATCCGCATCCGCACGAATCCGCACAGGGTAAACATGACAAGGGTAAACAAAAAACATAATTATATCGTTCATAGTTAATAGTTAATAGTTAACAGGGTAACAACATCATCATTATACAGATAATTGTACTTTGATAGTTCGTAGCTAATACTAGAAATACACATTAAAAAGGGTACGAATATCAATGTAATCCAATGGTAAAAAAAACAATTTGGATTAAACAAGGGTAATTACAATAGCACGGGTAAACAAAACAAGAGCAACACCAAGGGCAAACAAGGGTACAAATATCAAATGGTGACCTGCTTGATGGTTGCAGTCAGTCATAGTAACAAATGGTTGCAATTGGAATGGTTAGCTGTTTATATAATGATCATAGTAACAAATGGTCATGATTAGAATGGTGAACTATTCGAAAAAATGGTTATATGATTGGAATCGTTTTTTGTGTTAATTAAATATATAATGGTGAAGATTGGTTGATTTATGGTGAACTGATGATCAATCACTATCAACTATGATAAGCAAATGATGACTGATTATTTTAACCGGCTGGTTACTGTGATTAGTAACTCTTAATGGTTGATCATAGTATACATGCTGTGCTATTTTTGCCCAGGAAGATCAAACAGGATGGTTTCACTCATGTCGTGGCCATGCTTGGGTGTACCCCAATTCGGGAGAGTATCAGCTCAATGATGACAGTTGTCTTGATCAGCTTGGTGCAGTTTATTGCAATTGATTTATGATCTCGAGCGATTCCCCGTTCGATTGCCCAAGGTTGCTTCTGATGCAGCTTCACGTAGCATGAGAGCACAATTGGAATGTAAGGAAATGGTCGTCAACAATCAGGGAAATATCTTTGCTGTCACTGGATTGGAGTTTGGAAGAAAACAATCATATTCATCAATGTATCAAAGTATGCATACACACACATAGGTGCAAACGAATGCGTATGTATGAGTTTGTTGCATATGCACGCGTGTATGCTTGTATGTAGGTTTGTTAGTTTGCATGTGTGTTTAAATGAATGCATGCATGTACCTGGGTATGCATGTATGCCGGAAGGTCTGTTCGCCTGCCTCCCTGCCTGCCTTCCTGCCTGCCTTCCTGCCTGCCTGTACGTACATACGTACGTACGTACGAAGGTTCGTATGTATGTATGTATGTATGTATGTATGTATGTATGCATGCATGCATGCATGCATGTTTGTATGTACATTTACATTTTCATGTATGTATGCATGTATGTCGGTCTGTACTCCTGAACGTATGTATACATATATACCTGTCTGTCATCCTTCGCAATCGATCCATACAACTACACAACGTATAATTGCATATTCATGATGCTGGCACAAGGTATAAATAACATACATAACATATATATATATAATATATATATATATACATTGCTTTAAATGTTGATAGAAATTTACATATTTCAACTTTTGCCCAAACGAAAACCTGTATATATAAATATCTCAATACATACATATATATACATGCATATGTATGTATAAACATGAAACAAACAAAAAATATATATACATATATATATGTAATACCAGAGTATACGGATTTAAATATATACACATAAAGAAACAATTTGCACATATTTCTTCAAATATAAAGAGAAACATGTATATCTATTGATGTAAATATATATATATATGTTTATTTTTTTATTTTACACACATATGATAAAAAAAGATATGTATCTAAAAGAAGAAAACACAATATACACATAAATAGGAATATAGATAAATAACATAAACACACATATCTTTCACGGTACGGACATGTTTTTCATCCTGGGACCCCTCGGAGGCGTGGGCCCAAACAGAACTCAATAAGCAGCCAGCCTGTCCGCCATGTCACATCCCAAACGTCCAGACCCAGCACTTCCTCGGCGGCGCAGCAACTTCTCCTTGAGGCCTACACTTTGGTAAACCTGGCAATGGAAAATCAACGATTTACAGCTGATTTTCTTAAGTTTTTTTTGTTTCCCTCGAAATTGGTGATTTTTCGCCAGATTTGTTTACCAGTAAGTATGAAGATATGTTGAACATATGTATATGTGAATACGAGCATCTACATGGTATTGTAAACATATGTGTAGACATATTGTAAAGCATGGTCATGGATGATAGCATCACAGTATATCTACTGACAGACACGACGCGATCTACAAATGCAAATGGTTGTTGTTGCAAACTAGGTAGCCACGAAACCGTCTAAAATAATTCAATTGCAAATAGTCCGTGATAGTCTGTGCCATTTTCACTTTTTCCGGGCATGCCATGACTGCAGTACCATGACTTCTGTGTCCCATATTGCATCACGGCAACATATTCACCTGTTTTTCTTGATGGATTTTCCATGCATGTATCTGCACATGTACTCGTGTCTGTTGACATATTCAAGAATATCATGCTCATTGATATAAATAACATTGTGCTCAAATCACTTCTATAGCTCTAATTAGGGATCTCATATTTCCAGACCTGCACTGAGAAATGTCCCCTCCCAATAATCAGGAGAACACATTGACTTGACAAGTCTGCTGGACTCAGCATCCAAGTGCTGACATTGCTGTTTCGGGACCATTTTCCTTTTTCAATGACTCTGCTCCACAAACTTGGCCCGGAATCTTCCTCTAGTTGGCTATGAGTCAAAACTCTTCACCCCTGCCACACTGTCATTTACTGTACCATAGCAACCCCAATTGATGTCGGTTATAGTTAGACCCCAGTGCCGACACCCTTCACCCCCCTACATCATCATCATCCTCATCATCATCCTCCCCCCCACCCTTCATAACATTATCCCTATGCTTCTTTGTTCTCTCATGCTTTGCCTTATTCTTTCTGAAAACCTCACTGCTACATGTTTCGCAAATATATTTTTCCAATCTATATTCTTTCTTCTTTGCCTTACCTTCTTCAGTTGCCCTGTATTGTCTCATATATTCTCTGTAGTATTCTAGTTTTTTAGTTCTTGCCTCCTCCCTACAATTCTCACAGATTAATGCCCTTTCCCTAAACATTTCCTTTCCATAAACCTCCTTGCATCTTTTACACTCCATCTTTCACTATCTATTACCCTCCTCTCTTTAAACCTTGAAGGGTGTCGGCATTACCTCATAGAATTTATTAACAACAATCCTAAGACCCAACCAATCAAACCAAAAACAAAAACAACCTAAACAAACAGAATTTCTTAACAATTATCCTAACAATTATCCTAACAATCAACTATATAATCTACCTCATTTAAATTCCTACCAAGTATTATTGTAACGTCCCATAAAATCCTTTAGAACCCAGAAGGGTTCATAAAGGAAACCCTACCTCCTACAAAAGTTCAATGGAAAATGAACAAATCATAATTTTAAATATTTTATTATTGAAAATTATGACTAATATCCATCCTTAATTTAAGGACGCATCCACCCTGAAGTTAAGGACGCATCCGTCCTGAAGTTAAGGACACATCCGTCCTGAAGTTAAGGACACATCCCTCCTGAAGTTAAGGACGCATCTGTTTTGTAGTTAGGGACACATTGATTTGGGTGCTTGTGGGGTCATTGCTATTGTTATGCTGGCGGTTGTTGCTGTTCATTGAGTTTTTGTTCCTTCAACTGTCTATACCTTTCTTTTTTGTATGCTGATTTCTTTTCACGGTTCTTCAAATAATATTGTTTTTGATATTCTTTCATTTTTTCAGGGTTTGCTTCAACATATTCTTTGTGTTTTTTCAGTTTTGCTTCTTTGTTCTCATAATAGTATTTTTTGTCCTTTTCCTTGTATTGTTCCAGATTTTCTTGACGATGCTTTTTCTTTTGCTCCTGTATTTTCTCAAAATTCTTTATGTAGCGTTCTTTGTCTCTCGCCTTGATTTTGTCTTTGTTGTTTTCGTATCTTTCTTGAAACATTTCTTTTTTGTCGCAGTAGTATTGTTGTTTATCTCTTCCTGCTTTTCTTTGGTTCAACTCCGCTTGCTTATCTTCAATAAATTTACCTTCTGCCTTTCTCAATTCTGTCAATGTTTCACATTCAATCTCTTTTAGCGGTTCAATGAAAAAATTGTCAGCACCTATCATGTCCATTTCCTGAAAAAGCAGTGATTTTTTCTTAAAGCATTTTGCGTCATATCTATGTTTTGCCAATCTTTTTTGTAAAGGTTGCTGAGTGCTTCCGACATAGATTTTTGAATTGACACTGTTTTTAATACAGTAAATTGTCCCATTGATTTTCTTGTCATTCTTTTCGTCCATATCCATATACTTAATATAAGCATTATTTCTTTAACCATATTTAAGAAAGAATATGGACAATACCTAACGAAAACATACAATATTAACAGCGGTCATGATTTCTTGTATTAATGCTTCAGGGATTTTATACAAATCCTGCTGTGAATGTAATACTGGATTGTCTCCCCATTCCTGTTTGGTTTTTGACGGCATCCTTTGTGCTGTCTCAATATGTTTGTTTTCAATTACTTTACCACAATCTTTTTTACATAATGGTTTAGGTTTCCAATTGGTGAGGTTAGACCAGAGGCGGGTGCGCTTCCTGTAATTAAAACCGTATTTACAATAGTCAATGTCAAAATAATTAAGGTCTTTCATAAACTCCTGCTTCTTCAATAAACCAGTTTGGGGATTTTCTATTATCCATATTTTGGGATTGAAGTAGTTAATAATATCAAGGGTTTTCAAGACAATTCTATTGGCATATTCTATCTTCCTCACCCCAGTCGTTTTAGCAATACTGTATTCGGTGCATGGAGGCGACGCCCAGATGAAGTCAAAGTAACACCTAGGATATTGTTCATAGTCCCATTCCAGAATATCACAATTGATATTAGCATTTTTCAAATCTAACGATATAACATCCCAGTGAAGAGTTTTAGCAACTGCCCCGACACTGCCAGTGCCACTAAAAAGTTCAAGTAATCTCATTATAATATATTTTATAAAAATATTATCATGAGATTTAATCAATCAATAAGTATTTATCTCCGTCTTTTGTAATCTTGTAGTATTCCAGTGTTTGTTCCTTAGGTTGTTTGATTTTATGTTCATTCAACATCTTCAGGTATTGCTGTTGCTTGGTCTGAAAGTCTCCAGCAGGTCTTCCAATTTGTCGCTTTTCAAAAATTTTGTCCATTCTCTCCTTATCAACATCTCCATTTGCTTTCTGCGGTTGTTCTAACAATCTTGTAAGTTTTTTGTTAATATCATCCAGTTTGTCCGAGTAACCTTTCATTGTCTTGTTCAATTTGTTCAGTTTGTTCAACATCTCTTTTTGTTCTGAGGTCATATCATCTAAATCTGACATATAAATATATAATTATTTAGATATTTATTTAGCAATTTAAAAGTGCGTTCAAACATACTCTTTAAATATCGTAGATTTAGTCCATGTCAGTTATGCTCATCTGTTTCTTGCTAGCACTGCTCTTTGGCGTTCCCATTACATCACTTATCATTTTGTTAGTGCTCTCTGTCTTCTTGTCTTCTGGTGTGACCTGCCTATTCCATGAGAAACTGATAGAATGGTCTTCACTATCAAGTTTGATGTCGCCGTTGTCATCCCTACTGACATTCATAGTTTTATCATTTTTAGTCAGTTTGAACGAACACGGATTACAAGAACATTTTATCCCTTTGGGGTTTATTTCAATCTCATTCCTCAACTGCAATTTGCCATAACACAGCGGACAATCAAAGGTTATGAATTTGCTTTTTAATTTTTGTTCCTTATCAAAATTAACTGTTGTAGGTTCATCATCGCTTAATTCAAAATCTTCAGGGATTGGTTGCTTTGTTAAATTACTTTTCTTTTTCTTTGGTGACATCTTTTATATTGTATTTTATAAAGTTTATTAACATTTTGGATAATTCTGATGTAATTTGACAGCACTTTTTAATATTACTGTTTTTAATAACTGGAAATTTATTATCATCATCCACAGCATCTTCAACAACATCAATAGTGTTAATATATGTATCAAATTCACTCACCGTCATTATAAATGATTAGATAATACTTTCATATAATCTAATCATTTGTTTATTTGTTTTTTGGGGTGCATGCTTTACGGCAGGTTTTGGGGAGAGTGTCAGCACTTGCAAAACGAATTCACAACTGGCATTTCATCTTCTATTGCTTCAACCGCTTCAAACTAATTAACTGTCCATACAGACTTATGCCGGATTGATGCCCTTTTTTCTGTTCCTGTCAAAGTTCCATCAATATAATGATTTATATTTATTTTCTTAAGTATAATATAATGCCTAATATTGATATTCCAAAAATTGAACCCATAAATGTCAAACAGTATGAGTTCAAACAATCGCCATACAAACAAGCAGACAAACTACCTTTCAGAAGCATTATAGTCAGTGCATCACAGGGAGGGAAAGGCATACTCATTCAAAATCTGGTATTAAAAATCTACAGGGGATGCTTTGAGAGAATATACATTGTATCACCAACAGCACACATAGACGAAGCATACAAAGAAGTGATAAAATACATACAAAAAGAATTGAAGATAGACAACAACAAAGAGCAATACCTGTTTGATGAATACAACCCAGATGCACTGGCACACATCATAGACACACAGCACAAAGTAATAGAATACCAGAAGAAGATGAAAATGAACAAACTTTTCAGTTGCTTATTGATAATAGACGACTTTGCAGAGGATAAAACTTTTATGAGATATTCTAAAATCCTGCATGGGCTATACACTAAATCAAGACACTTCGGACTATCAGTCATAACTGCCTCACAGAAGTATAATGCATTAGCACCCATAGTGAGATTGAACACGTCTTCACTCTACATATTCAAATTAAAGAATATGGCAGAGGTTGATGCTTTTGTTCAGGAACAGTCAGCATTAGTTGATAAGAAAACAGTGTATGAAATCTACAAATTAGCAACGCAAGAACCATACTCATTTTTATTTGTAAAACTTCGCGAGAGCGATGTAAATAAAATTTTTATGGTTCGTTTTGAACGTGCTATTCATATAAATCAAGATGAAGTTATTTAAAGATATAATCACTTATAAGACTATATAGGACATTATGCCGAGGAAACCAATTGACTATTCTAATACTCATTTTTACAAAATTGTATGTAAAGACTTGGATGTGAAACCAATGTATATTGGTCATACAACTAACTTCAAAAATAGAAAGTTAGACCATAAGAAAAGTTGTTTAAACCCTAACAGTAAAAAATATTTGTGTCCTGTGTATTCTTTCATTCGTGATAATGGTGGGTGGGAAAATTGGGAAATGATTTTAATTGAAAAATTAAATTGTAGTGATGAATTGGAGGCATTGAAAAGAGAAAGAGAACTAATAGAACAAAATGAAGCATCACTTAACCAAATTAGACCTTACCGAAAAGAAGATGAAAAGAAGGAGCAACTTGATAAAGCAAGACAAAAATGGGTTTGGAAAAATCCTGATTTAAATAACTCAATAAAGAAGAAATGGAGAGATGACAATAATGATTATCAAAAGGCTTATTATAAAACAAATGGAAAAAATATTTTTGAATGTCCTTGTGGCTCTTCTTGCTTAAAGTGGAATATGGCAAGACACCAAAGAACAACCAAACACCAAGCATACCTACAAACATTACAAAATCAAGATTAATAATATTATAATAAAAATAATATTATTAAATCAAAACAGGCTCATATTGCATAAATCTACCTTTGGCACGGCATATAACATTTTTGTCTGCTTTTCTTTTTCAAGTTTAACTATACGCTCCCTCATTTCTTTTATTGCTTTAATTTGTAATTTATCTATATTTGAGATGTCTAACTCATCTTCGTTTATATTATTGATTTCATTCATACAAGTATTTTCAGGTGTAGAATTTTTAGCGCCCATATATTACTATATTAGATTTTAATTTTTTGATTTAGCTTTTGGTTTAGGCTTGGTTTTACCTTTCAATTCCTTTATGTCTTCCATCATCTCAAACATTGTTGCTTCTAAATGTTCTATTTTATTCTGTTGCTCTTGGCAACATTTCCATAACAAACAACACATACGACCATAATTCATACTCAAATAATCTTTATCAGTATCTACTATGTTTTCAATTTCATTAGGTGTATTTTGGAGAACCTCATCTGCTATAAAACCAATATTGGTTTTCTTTTTCTTATCATTTTTTAATTCAAATTTTTTAACATTAATCTTTTTAACTATTTCAATACAATTTGAATGAAAATCGTCAATGTTTTCTTTCAATCTTTTATCAGATGTTTCAGTCAATGCTACACATGTAATATCTTGATTACTTGCTATATCGGTTCTAACTTGTAAATTTGAAAGCGATTGGTCGTAAAACATATAAGTAGAACCATTGTATCTAAAAGAAACATCATTAGGTTCTAAACTATCGTGACTGTCAAATATATGAGCTTTCAATGTATTACATTGTAAATAATTAGCAGTATTAATACTTACATCTTTATCAAATTTAAATATTCCATCTGGATAAGTAGCATCGTCTTTATCATATGTTAATACTGCTGTCCCATTTTGTTTTATAACTAAATTAGTATCACTTATTGTATCTATTTCATCGGTTTTTAATCCAATATTTGTATTTAATTCTACTTTACCATTTCTTAAATACATAAAATCTATTCCATTCCTTCTAAATGAAACATCTGAATTTTCTAGACTGTCATAAATATCTGACTGACACCCAGTTAATAATCTTGTTTTTAAACTTGTTCCGCCTAATTGTATATAATCAATATTATTTCTTTTTAAATATACATCGTTATTACCACTACTATTATAGATATTACACGATATTTTTTTATCATCATCTATCAATACATTTTTTAATATTCTTAAATCCTCTATCAGATGCCTATAAACCATAAATGATATCCTACCGTCTTCTGTTACATTAGCACCATCAAAAGATACATCACTTGTCATATGTCTAACTCTAAACCTATTAGAAAAACAGTCATTGCTATGAACGCTATCACCTATTACAACATCGCCGGTTAATGTAATACCTGTTCCTAATTGAACTTGACCTGATGCTAATGTCATATAAGTAAAGTCCCCCCTTTGTATATCTAAATTAGACCCACTGGCACTTGTTAATGTGTTACTTACTAATTTCATACCCGTATCAACATTAACATTTCTATAAAAAGTTATGTCTTCATTTGCTCTAGTCCATTGCATAAAATTAACTCTATCATTACCAGCACTATTACTACCGTAAAATCTCATATTAGCATTTAATGACCTGCTCCTAATTTCATTCATAAAAATCTTATCTGCTTCAAATCCTTTACCGTTGTATTTTCATCACCATAACTATTATATATACTTGATTTAACTTGATTATGACAAACAAAATTTTTATTATTGTTAATTTCTACTTCATTAGTTTTTATTGATAATAAGTCTATACCGTTTCTTGTAATAACAATATCGTTATCTCCATCACTAGTTATAGCATTTGTTATAATTCCATCAGTTGATTTTAAACTAATGCCACTATTCAAGTCCAATTGATTGTTTCTTAAATAAAAAAAGTCAATATCATTACGACTATATGTAGCATCTACATCACCGGTAGTATTTAAAGCATTTGTTTTTACAGTATGCCCGTTCAACTCAATATCACAATTGAATTTAACTAAATTCTCTTTGACTTCAATTTCTGTAACGTCATTTCTTTTTATCAGTAAATCGGTATTTGTAAAAGTATCTAATACATCACTTTTTAATGTTGCACTTGCTCTAATATCAACACCATTGATATAATTTGAACTATCTAATGAAAAAACTGTCATATTACCACCAATTTGAGCATCACCATTGACATAGAAATCCTTATCACTGCCAATTGCATTCAATATGATTTTAGATGCACCTAAGACATGACCAATACGAAGCGTTCCCGCCATGTCCTGCGGGTTGTTGATGTTCAATTTAGCATTCAATAGATTATCTACCTCTGTTTGATTATAGTAATTGGTTAAGTCGCCACCTCCTCCACCTCCTTCACTAACAGCATTAGTGACAAACGCTTCAGTTGCTAAATTACTGCTTCCTGTTGCCAGTAACTTAATAAATTCAGTGCCTATGATAGTATTACCTCCGTCAAGTTGAACCATATATTTATATTTTAGATTTTAATTTTAGCGTTTTTTAGGTTTTGCTTTGAACATATTTTGACAAAGGTTATTATATTTATCTTGTTTTTGTTTAATATATTCATTTTGTAACAGTTGATAATGTTGTTGTAAATTGGTTAAAGGATTTACGGGTTGGGGTTTGAACATTTGATTTTTGACAGGAACACTTAATTTTGGTTGTGGGATAAATTCTTCTTCTTCTTCTTCTTCTTCTTCATAAACTGGGACTGGGACTGGACGCGTAGCAACGCGATGCTCTGCCGAGCGTTCCGGTTTAGGTTTGGGTTTGGGTTTTGCCTTCCCTTTTGGATTTGCTTGTTTCTTGATTGGTTTGTATTCAATTTGGTCCTCTGAACAATGCTCATCATGATAGTATCTAAAATTCTTGTAAGTCATACTTTTATCACAGGTGTTGCATTGGACTTTGGTTTTTGCCTTTGCTTTTGCTTTTTCTTTGGGACTTGGTTTAGGTTGTTCTTCTTCCTTCACTTCTTCAATAATTTCATTTGTTGCTTCTACTTCTGCTCCTGTTTCTGCATTGGGCGCTTCTTCAATTTGTTCAGGTTCTTTTACTTTGGCGGTTTCTTCATTTAAATCAACTACTTGAATACTTGTCATATAAAGAATGTAGATATTTTCTTAAAATAAATATATTTTAGGAAAATATAGTATATATCTACTCTTGAGGGTTGTTTTGATTTTGTAGGTATTGTTGATGCTTATTTGATTTTAAATGCTTTGAAGTGCTGTCTCTTCTGTGAGAAGCACCGCAGACACATTGAACTCTTTGAGATGCAACTTCTCTTATTTTTGTTAAGATTTCTTCTTTTTTGGTCTCATATCGGTTCTTGAAGTATTGACTACGTCTATCTTTATTTGTTTCATCTCTTATTTTTCTTTGCGTGTCAAGTTTTTCTTTATTATCCTTTGCCCATTGCTTTTTGCTCCTCCCTTCAATTCTTTTATTTACACAGTCTGTATTTTGAATGTAGTATCCTTCTCTTGCTTCCAGTTCTTTTTTGCTATTACAGGGGTAATCTTCTATCCAATAAATTTTACAATTCTCAACCCCAAATTCATCAAACATTTTAAACACATTTAGGAAATTCATTTTTCCATCCATATATCTTTTGTAGTGGTTTCTATGTTTTGCCATCCTATTGTATAGTTTTTCAACACTACTACCTATATAACATTGGTTAAATCCAACATCGCATATCTTATAAATTTGTCCTTTACTATAGTCAGGCATCTTAAAATATATATCTTAAAATATCTTTAAACATCTTTTTTAATAATTTTCGTGTTCAAATATTAACGAGAATGACACCGGAATGTTATATAAATTCATTACAGTGTTGCGGTGGTCAGTTATTTTAAAATGCATTCGTTTTAAAGTTCTGCCAGAGACATTGATATAGTCACTATGTAAGGGTATTGAATTATCATGAATGATGCCCCCTAATTGACTATCTACAACTACTTTTTTTATTATTGAACCACTAAACGCATTAGGTGCTGAATAGTGCCCATCACTTAAATCCGAACAACTAATAAAAACTGCATTGAAAGGGACAAGGTTTAAGTAAGATGAATTCCAAGTTGTTAAACCACCATTTGTAGGAACATAATTGCTCAATAGATAATTTATTGATAGTGGATTGGTGCTGTCATATTCTGTTTCACCTCTATTCCAAACACCACCTACATAAGTTTGTAATTCGTCGTCAGTCGGTATTTTAAGTTTAAAGTTAAGTCCATCTGCTACTTTCAGTTCTACAGTTCTTGTTGCAGAAGAGTAAGCATAAACAAAGATGTCATTACCACCGTTCAAGTCTCTAACAGCACCATTTAACTTTTTATTTATGTCAAACGCTATTTGTTCAGCAAAGTAGATGTTATTGCTTAAATCAATATAAGCATTTCTTAGCAACACATCACTACCATCATACAACATAAAATACATTCTCTCAAAGAAACCAACTTCTGTTGTCTTCCACACTGCTGGAATAGAAACCTCCGTGACATACATTTTACAACCACTAGGGCACTCAAATGTTTCATTCAATTCAACTACAAAATCTGCTGATGACTTTGACTGTGGTAATCTGTAATTACTATCAACAAAAACTTTTTTGTATGTTAGAGTTCTATGCATATATTGTTAATTTAGATTTTATAAAAAATCTAAATTAAGAATAATTTTGATAAATCTTTGATTTATCAAATCATTATTAATTTAGATTTTAGATTTTTTTTTATCATTAAACATATAATATAAATGCTTGGAGTTTTAGCAGGTGCAGGGAGAGTTGCTTTAAGTCAGGTTGGAAGGCAATTTGGACGTCAAGCAATGCAAAGATTAGCACAAGGTGAAAGAATAGAAGATGTTTTATCAAGAGAAGAGATTAGAAGTTTAGGTAAAAAATTAGGTAAAACAGCATTTACTGAACTAGTTAGACAGGGTAAAGATGCCATTTTGGACGACCATGCAAAAAAGAATGCAGACTGGAATGCAAGAATGAACGATTTTAGTAGGAACTTAAACGAACATTTAAGGCAACAAACAACGCTATACAAAGAAGAGAAGAATGTAGCAAACAAGGAAAAGATAGAAGACCGCAGGGGATTATGGAATGCTTATTCGTCACCGTCAGGATTATATAAAACAGGTCGCACTTTATACATATCAGGCACAGGGGGCAAAGATGGTTCATTAGTCCGAGATATAGTAGATGACATATTTTTATTGCCTACAAGAAACGCCCACCACACCGAAAAATATCACGATGTAATGAAAAAGCTTAAAGAAAGTCCAGAAATTGACAGAGTAGTAGGACATTCCCTCTCAAGTGCAGTTATTAATCGGATAAATGAACAACACCCTAACAAATATGTCAGCACCACTTATGCCACACCCACGATTAAATGGAAAAGGAAAGGAAAACAAAATCCTAAAAGATTAGATTTTAGGAACTCCGGAGATATTATAAGTATGTTGGATGGATACGCAGAAACATCGGATTTAAAAGAAGCCAACCCATTGATGAGCCACAGCTATATCAACTTTGAGAACCAAGGTAGGTTCAATATCCATCCTTCAACGAAGATAAGCAATGGCATCAATCCTAATCAATAAAACATAAAATCTAAATTACATTAATAATGTTTCATCACAAAATAACATACAACAAAACATACAATCAAAAAGATTTAACGCTTTCAAAGTTTAAAAGTAGTTATGATAAATTAGAAAGAGAAATGAATAAACCACCAAGCGATTATGAAACAATAAAAGCACTAGTGGAAGAAAGAAATAATAGTATAACAAATATTGAACAAAAAAATATTAATAAAAAATCTAAAAATATTGTTGAAATACAATCTCATAAAAAAATCAAAAAATAAAATCTATTTACTTTTATATACTCATGGACAATATTGTTGGCGAAGCAAATGATACAATGATTAATAGTCTTAACTTCGGATTACCAGAAACTGCGCAATACATCACAGATAGAAGACATGTAAATTACTTTCCTTCAGGAAGTAATGTCTATAATCCAAATGCTGGAAATAAAAATATAAGATTTTACATTTCTGGTGAGGATAATACATATTTAGATTTAAGTTCAGTCAGACTATTTGCAAACCTTCAAAACACAGACGGAACAAGAAGTCACTTTTTACGACCATTAGGTGGTTTATCTGCTTTTATGCAACGTTATAGATGCTCAATTGGAGGACAACTGATACAAGACATTGTAGAATATAACAGACATTGCGAATTATACAACTCCTTCAAAAGCAAAGATGTTAGAGAAATGGATGAGATTGAAAGTTCTGCTAATCCTTCATTTTGGAATGACTATCATGACTATGCCAATGGTCTTGATGAATTCTTGAAACCAAACACTACCGGCAATACCGATGGAGCAGGTATTGTAGAAGTAGATACTGCAGGAAATCACAACAAGTGGGGACAAATGGACAAACGATACACAAGACATTCAGTAACTGGAATTCCCGGCGCTAATGGATATGCTCGTTTTGGACATAAACCTGTATGTGGCGTAATGGAAAGCAACTATTACCTGCCACTGAGGTATAGTCCTTTGGAGTTAGAATTTACAATCGTAAATGATGAACACTCACCGGTAATTACACCTTTCACCGTTACAGATGCAAATACTCAAAATGACGACACCGGATATTACTTTACTACAGGTGATACTTCTACTTCTTGGGAACTGAACAATGTAATCATTCGTGCAGAAGTAATCCATTTAGACAATACCGTAAATAACAATATTGTAAAACATTTATTGGAAGGACAAAGTTTAAAACTTGTGTTCCCCATCTATCATACTATTAGTCAGACCTTCAACAACGCAGGAACTGAAATTAATATGAACATAGTAAAGTCAGCGTCAAAGTTGAATGGATGTTTCATTACATTGTATCGTGCTCCAAAAACTGGTGTTGCTAATGGAAAATATTTGCCAGACAATTATGTGTATAAGCGTTGGAATTATCAATACAACCCAATGATAAATGCTCCTATTGTTGATGGCATTGACCCAGACGGTGCTAATCCAGAAAATCAAGGTAAAGGTTTTCAGGACAGTTCCCGTAATTTGAGTTGGCAAATTCAAATTGGTTCTAAAAAATATCCAGAGTTTGAATGCCAGTCTTTAGCAGAAACAATGTATTTCTTACGGCGTAGTATTCATTACCTCAATCCTGACCAAGATGCACTGTCTTTCAGTTACAAGCAGTATAGACACGATAAATTTGTTATTGGTATGTCCTACGAAAAGATGCAGGATATTAATTTCAGTGGGGTCAATACTAAAATGGGGTCTTTGCTCACATTCAAACTGAAGGGAACTAATCAAGCATTACAAGCAGGAGAGGAAGTGACTGAGATATTTACACACCTTATTAATGAAGCTATTGCAGAAATTAGGCAGGATGGTGAATTTTGTATGACTGAATATCATTAGATAAAATAATTTTATCTAATAATATATATTATCAATGTTTCAGTTTCAAAAGCATAATAAGAAGTCTGGCATTAAAAAAATGCTACATACCACACAACTTCATTATACGCCATTTTCTTTTGGCGACAGTAAATATCTTGAGCATTTGCATCATCAAATAAAGTTAAGAAATAGCAGGGAAGCATCACTGCAGTTGCGCAAAGACTGGATGGAAAGCAACCAAAGAAAGAATTATCAAAATGAATTAGACAGGATTACAGGAGAACTAACGAGACCAAACTTACCATTCAGCACAAAGGAAGCGTTAGAAAATAGAGTTAATCAACTTAAGAATTTAGTTTTTGCATAAAATATATTAATATTTAATCTAAATATTAATATATCAATATGACAGCAAAATTGGAAAACATGAACAAATTTAGTCATTTAGAATTAAGAAGAAGACCCACATATGAAGAAATCATCGGATTAATTGGTGAAAATGAAACTCTAACTGGAACACTGCCAGATAGACGGCACACTTTCTTCAAATCAAGTCCAGAAGGTAGTTTCTTTGATGGTGTTGATAGTTTAGAAGTATTAAGAGAACAACAAAATAGAATTCAAGAACGACAGATGCGCGAACTCTTAATGAGAAGAAATTTAGGAAATTCTACATATAGCATAGCAAGACTACAACAACAAAGAGGAGAAATGGCACAACCAGACGCAGAAGTTCATCAAGATACAAATTTACAGGAGGCATCAATTCAAGCATCACTACAAGAAAGGGCAAGACAAGCAGTAGAACGAGAGCAACAAACAGGAGAAGCGCATAGACAAGGATTTTTAAGCAGAAGTTCATCGGTGATTGGTGGTTTAGTTAGCGGTGTTAGTGGCGCTTTAAGTAGAACAAGTAGCAATAGAACTAATCCACAAGCAACACCAAAAACGAAACCCGCAACACCAAAGATAAATCCAAATACTGAATTTATAGACATATCCAGTGACCCAGAAGGAAAATCAGACAGTTCTGCTACATCAGATGATTATGATATTGATATTAACTATTCTAAGAATATCAAAGGCATGTCGGCAAAAGCATTGAAAATACAATTATTTTTGAGAGGCATTGATGTTGATGACCCTGAGCATTCTATTGAAAATCTTAAACGAAAAGGAAAGGGAAGAGGACTGTCAGAAAAAAAACACTACATGAATATAGCAGAGGAACTGATAAGAAATGGACAATGGAAAACACACTTATCAACGGAAGAACTGGCAAGCAAAGTCAAAGAATACAAAAACAAACACCGTCCCAGAGGCAGTAAAGAATAAATCATTTATTAATTAAATAAAATCTAATTCATTTTAATAAATGATTTTGGTTAAAAATAAATTGAAAAGATTAAAGAGAGACAACGAAGACGACGCTTCGTCAGAAGTCTCGCGTGCTAAACGCGACATGCTACATTATCTGAAATATTCGCACTTAGATAATATACCAGAAGAAGATGATTTCACAATAGATGTTAAAGAATATAAAAATAAAGCAACTCAGTTCCCAAATATAAAAAATAAATCTACTCAAACTCATAATAAAGAGATGGAGGACAAAGAAACAGACACAATGGATGACTTACACAAAATAGATTATAGATATCAATTAACAGGTAAGTCTAACAGACTTAAAAGCAAAGAAAAGTTAAGGGGTGATTTTATAGGTCAGGTTGAAACTGTCCCAGTTATTGATAGAGATGATGAAAACAAGGATAGAGAAAACAATGATGATGATGATAATTTTTTGAGTAGAAATGTTAAGAGGGGTTTTAGACTGGCAGAGTTCGCATTGAACAGTTCAATAGCAACAGCAAACCTTACCATGTCCATTGCTGATGCCGTAGCAGAAGCAACTTTATTAGGTAATAATGATGAAGATGAAGAAGAAGGAAATATCAATGAACATGATTTAGAAGTAGTCAGTGTTCATAGTTCTCCACCTGTAACAATTAGTTCAGCAAGTCCAGCGCAGACAGTTCATTCATCGTCTCCATCAGTATCATCAGCATCATCAGTTCCTGCACCAACATCACCTCAATCATCAAGAAGTAGCAGAAGTAGAAGTAGTAGAGGTAGTTTATACAATCCAAAAAAGAGAATGTAAAATAATTGATATTATTTCAAAAGATAATATCAATCATTATTGCATAGGTGCTAAAAGCATAAGATTTTCACTGTTGTATTTTTGATTATGAGGTTTTACCTTACCTTCTTTAATCTTACCTTCATTATACAACCTTTCTTTCTTCCTTTCATATTTTTTTCTTCCAAGTTCCCTTTTTCTTTCAACATAGTCAGGGTCAGTCTCCATCTTTTTTCTGTAATACAACCTTTGAAACAATGCCATTTGTTCTTTGATTTCATCCACTGTGAGTTCATCTATATTCTTTGTGGTCATACTGCCGTTTAATATATAAGTTAATATTTCTTTAACTATTTTTCTAATAATTTTACTCAAAAGCAAAAAAGACTTAAGGACAAATTAATATATTAAAATATAATATATATTATGACTAAAAAATCTATCTTAAGAAATCTCCAGAATTTAAAAAATGATAGGGAGAGAGCAAGGAGGAAAGTTTCAACAACAACACTTCAAAAAATCAACAATGTAATAGACTTATTTGAAGATAGAAAAATTCAACAATACACAACTGCTGAAAATCTCATCAAGGGGTTGTCAGCAAGTAATGAGAGAGCAAAGGCAAAAGGCATCAGAGAGTATGAAAAGGCAGTGGAGAAGGCAGAGGAAAAAAGAGAACCAGTGAGTGAAAGGCAGTCAGAAGCTTTAAAGAAAGCAAGGCAGGGCAAGAGAGAAAAGAAAGCAGTTAAGATAATTCAAAGGATAAGAGGCAAACAGTCAATCCAGCAACTGACAGAGAAAGCAAAGGCAATGTTCAAGAACAGGAAGGCATATTCAATAAGATACATGGTTTTTTCAAATGAAAAAATGGACAAGGGAAAAGATGGCATCAGAATAAATGGAAGAATGTATTATCCTTTGCTTAATCCAGTCATCAGGTGGGCAAATGTTAAGGCAAATAAATTCATAGAAACACTTGTGAAGAGAAAAATTACAATAGAAGATGATAAACCCTTGTTCAGGAGGGTCATGATGATTTTAAGGAGTGATGATGAATTTGATAGACTTATGAGGGGCGACATCATAAATTATGGATAAATGCTTTTGTTGATACTTTTGAAGGCACTGACCTGATGAGAGAGAAAAGGGGCAAAATGGCAAAGACCTTAGCAAGGGAAAAAGTGCTGGAGTTAATGAATATGTCTGAGGAGGAGTTTGTTGAACAAGGGGCATCCATAAACCAAATGGAAGTCGTATTTAAGCACTTTAATATCCCTGTGAGACTGTATGACTTTTGTAGCAGACTTATTTACAGACATGACCCTGTCAGTAGGTCAAAGCATAGGGTAAAAACATTCGTAGGACTGGTCAAGAACAATCACATTTACACCATCAATTTTGATTTAAATAGTTTATCTAAACAACCTAAGGTTGAAAACTTTGAATTTAACATAAGTCAAAATTTTTACATCAACAAAAAGGAACAACCTGTGAAATACTCCGCTTTTGATAATGTAGATGAACTACTGAAAATGACTGACCATGAAGAGTATAATCTCATACAGATTGATAATGACATGCCTAAAGTATTACATCAACTGAAGTCGGCAAGGTATGAACCTTATGTGAAGTATCAGGTAGGGATGATTAGTGAGATAAAGGTCAGGTTCAAATATAAAAAATTAAAAAAGACTATTCATTACAAAATCCAAGCACAAAATCTGTCAAAGCAAACAGTCCATAGCGAAGTCACCGCATGCAACGAGGAGATGTATAACAGAATGACTAGCGCAATGTTTCATTTTAACAAGGCCATATTTAAAGAAAACCATCTATCAAAATACAGTGAGGTTGATGTCAAGATACTGGATGAGTGTAGGACTATAGTTCCTAATGGTTATTTTGACAGAGATGTTAAAATGAAACATTTAACGGAAGTTGATGAAAACAAAGCTTTTACAAATGCTGGGGGTAAGATAAGAGAAATACCGGTGTTCAATGAGTTTGATGTTTGGAAACCATACAGTGGTAAAAAATATTAATGAATTACATAGATTGACATTATACCTTGTTGAAGTTGATAGGGGCAATATCTTTTTCAACAAGAGATTTAATTTAGTTTATGGAAAGTTTCTGATGAAATTGCTGAATGGCAATGTTGATATTAAAATCCACTACTGCAAGCAACCCAGCAAGATAATGAAAGTCAATTACAAGAAACATATTAATGCATTGTGGGAGACAAAAATCTGTGGGGAAGATGAAGCACTGGACAAGCAATGTAAGAAAACCATTGCTAATATCAATTTTGGACTGTTAGAGATGTCAAGCAAAAAAGGGCAAATAAGCAAGATATTCAATTCATTGAGGGAGGCATGTTATTATCAGCACCTGTATGGTGGTAAGATATATGCCATCAGTCAGGAAAAAGAGGAACTGATAGAGGATGATGAGGGGGAGTTCATAGATAGAAAAGATGTAGGAGACACCTATTACATACTGAATGTATCTGACAGTAAGCAATTGATGAACGGGATGCGCTACATAAAAGAACTACTGCTACAATACCATAACATGACAATGTATGAAACTTATGAGGCATTAAAAATGAACAATGTTAGGGTTTATAGTGTCAAATCTGATGCTTTCACCGTTCATAGCGAGGATTTACATAAAGTAAATGGGTATATGTATATCAGGACTTGGATGAAGGGGTGCTTAGATGTTGGAGCGGGCATTGGGCAGTGGAAGGTTCAGGAGGGTAAGTCAATTAATCTACCAACTGATGAGTATAAATTTAAATTCAATGAGTTAGTTGAAATTCCGGTGATGAAAAATGAAAACATACCCATAGAGGATGAATGGGACAGAGAGAGCATTTGTAATAAAATCATTGAGGTCAATGAACCCGTCATTATTAAGGCAAAATACGCTGGATGCGGTAAGAGTGCCATAGGTGAATATTTTTCCAACATGAATAAAAATGTTCTTTTCGTGATGCCTAATAACAGGCAACTTCAGGAGAAAAAATGTGAGGGACTGGATGCCACCACTTACAACAAGTTCTTTTCAATAGCGGTCTGTGAGGATGAAGATGCAGAAAAATTGCCCAAGTTTGACTATGCTATGTTTGATGTCATTGTTTTTGATGAAGTATTTATGGTGAATATATTTGTTAAAAATAAGATTAGGCAGTTTTGCCTGAACAATCCTGATAAAATCAGAATACTGACTGGAGACACTAAGCAACTTCCCTGCTTTGAAGAGCATACTGACTGTCAGGATGAAGAAGAGTATGCTAATCATTGTATAGATGTAATCTGTCCTTATAATATTTACTTGACCATTTGTAAGAGGGTAGGTGCTAAGGATAGTGAGGAGGGAGATAGAAACAGAAAAATCATTAGTGACATATATGATGACTTCTGGATACATAAACTGCCATTAAAAGAGATTATCCCTAAATATTTTGAAATCACTGATGACATAATGGCATCTGAACATAACATAGCATACAGGAACATTAGATGCCGAAATGTTGCTAATGAAATTAGGGAGATACTGGGCAAGAAGGATAAGTATGAAGTGGGCGAGATATTGATTGCCAGAAAGTGGGTGAGAGAACCTAGGATAAATATAAACATAAGATACTGTATCAAAAAAATTAATGGAAAAGAAATTAGATTAAGAAACATCAGCAATGAAAAGGATGTAATAACCTTAACTGAAGAAGCAGTGGATGACATATTCATATATTCTTACTGCGCTACATGCCACTCAAGTCAAGGTTCATCAATAAAAGAAACAATGACTATACATGAATGGGATTTAAATTATGTAAGTAGGGAATGGCTTTATACAGCATTGACTAGGTGTGTTGATTTTAAAAAGGTGAAGTTTTATAGAAATAAAGATTTTGATAAAGAAAGATGCCAGAGAGAAAGATAGTAGCATCAAAATGTCAGATGTTGAGGAGTTCTTTAAGCAAAATGTTGAAGTGAAAACAAAGCAGAAAGGATGGAACTCCTTTGTAGCACCTTACAATAAGCATACTTATCAGATAGACATAACATTTTTCAGAAGAGAAGATTTTAAAACAAAACAAAAATATTATATGGCATTGACTTGCATAGATGTATTGAGTAAATACGCTGTTGCCATACCATTAAAAAGTAAAGATACTGATGAAATAATTGAAGCAATGAAAGAGGCACTGCGGAGAATGGGAGGGAAACCAAAATTAATATTCAGTGATGATGAAGGGACGTTGAGAGGGGAAGTGTTTAGAGAATTTATTAAAAGCGAAGGAATGGAACTACATAGGTCCAGAGGTTCTGCGCATTTCGTGGAAAGGTTCAATAGAACTGTTAAGGATATGGTTTTTAAGAGATTAGAAGCAGATGCTAAAAAAGGAAAGGAAAACATTGATTGGAGCGATTATTTACCTGAAGTTATTTTAACATATAATAATAAAATGGTTCATTCAGCAACTGGTCAAACTCCTGCTGAAGCAAGGAAGAACAAGAATGAATTTAAATCAAAAGTGAATGTATCAATTAAAGCAAAGAGAAATAGAATGTATCCTGAACTGGATGTAGGGGACAAAGTCAGGATTATGAGGAAGAAAAGAACAGGTGAGAAAGAAAAGAGCAGTCACTGGTTACAAGGAGAATACACTGTAGAAGACATAGCAGAAAAATTGGGACAGACCTATTACAAATTAAGAGACTATCCCAGACCATTGATGAGGCATGAATTGCTGAAAATTTAACCTTAGAGAAAAAAGACTTAAAGAAATATTACCTTATATATTAGTGAGTGATATGCCGATGATTAGAGTGAGTGAAAATGAATTAGAAAGCGACAGAAAAAGATTTAACAAATTCATTCAAAACAATCCTTATCCATCTTATCGTTTTATAACTGATGAATTGATTTTGAAGAACAAAGATTTTGACCAGTTTTCTGAATATGGAACACCTAACCATCAATGGGTAAAAGAAATTTATGAAAACGTTTTAGATGAAGAGATTGTAAAAAAGAATGGCAAATACATTTATGAAAGAGGTGATTTGAAAGCATTACAATGTAATTATCAAACACTTTTATCAGTAGTGGGTCATTTAATCAACAAAAATAAAGATATGTCTTATGATGATAAAGTGCTGGTCTTTTACAATATCAAAACTATTGTCAGTAGTGAATGGGACGGAATAGGTGGATGGAGACACTAAATACATAGTTCTAATATTAAAAATATTAGAGTTATGTTGTTTTTTTTTTTCTATTTTGCTATTGTCTTTATCTTGTTGAGTTTCATGCTTGTTAGGATAATTGTTGAGATAATTGTTAGGAAATTCTGTTTGTTTAGGTTGTTTGGGTTTTTATGTTAGTTAGTATGTTGTTAGGATTGTTGTTAATAAATTCTATGAGGTAATGCCGACACCCTTCAAGGTTTAAAGAGAGGAGGGTAATAGATAGTGAAAGATGGAGTGTAAAAGATGCAAGGAGGTTTATGGAAAGGAAATGTTTAGGGAAAGGGCATTAATCTGTGAGAATTGTAGGGAGGAGGCAAGAACTAAAAAACTAGAATACTACAGAGAATATATGAGACAATACAGGGCAACTGAAGAAGGTAAGGCAAAGAAGAAAGAATATAGATTGGAAAAATATATTTGCGAAACATGTAGCAGTGAGGTTTTCAGAAAGAATAAGGCAAAGCATGAGAGAACAAAGAAGCATAGGGATAATGTTATGAAGGGTGGGGGGGAGGATGATGATGAGGATGATGATGATGTAGGGGGGTGAAGGGTGTCGGCACTGGGGTCTAACTGTTATCACCCCCCATCAACTGTTGAAGGTGAGTATATATCATATCATTGTTGATTATCTTCCCTATTATGAACCCTTAACCAGCTACTTACCATTTGTAATGGTTAATATCGACCCGGGCCAGTTCTAGTGCATCTTCAACAACTGTGGGTAATGCCGACAGAGGTGTTTGGGTACCAAATGCCAATCAGCACCCATGCAGCATTATCCGTCCAGCAATCTTGGCCAACGACCGTGTACGATGTATAGCGTGGATATAATCATGGATTCATATTAATTAATGCTTGTATTTGTCTTTCAGAGCTAATCAGTCATCCCAACATACGCCTAGGTTCATCAAACCCGAATAGTGACTACTGAAAGTTAAGCTCTCTTCATGGTACACTCTATGATCAGAGACTGGTTGGTGCTTTCAACCCCTAAAACAAATACGCTTGTCAACCAACCAACCCTTTGTTACTACGGTTTGGACAATAAAGAATGTCAAGAAACCACCAACCAGAACATATCACACCCTTTGGCCTGGTAGTTCCCCAGCTGGGCGTTTCTGAAACTAGGGATACCAGTTTATTAACCATTATTAGTCATAAACCCTATGATCAAACATATGGCAGTGGGTCAAAACCCTGTACCCCTGGTTCCCCTATCATGAATAATTGTTTTCCATGTGATTGTTGGTCATTTTCCCCCACTATTGGTTGGTTAATATTGACCCACAGCCATATCACCATATCACATATTCCACCCTTCCATTGGTTCCTTCTTTAAACATACTTCTTATCCTCGAGTCCACACGGACTTCTGTTGCTGTGCCCAAAATCAGGCTCCCCAAATAGGAGAGACTTGCAAAGGCAGAGACACCAATTCGAAGCGAAGGATATCACCATATGAACTTGAACATTGTATATTTGCTTGTATTTGATAGCAGCTATCAAGACCCGTCAATCAACACCTATCAATAGTTGTACGATCGTAGTCCGGTGAAACATGATGATAACAGTCAACCATTGATCATGAACTAAGCTGGGTAGACCATTGCATCATAGCGTGCCAAGCTTCAAAATACGCACGAACTTCTGGCGAGTTCATCTTATCCTCCAACCTGATTCAAAAAATGCACGAGGGTCAGTGGAACAAACCCTGCTGGCTGTGGGCCCCAGCTTTCATTGCAATTCGCTGATGGATATGACTAAGACTTCGATGCAAATATCCTTCGCAGCAACTTGAGGAACCCCATGGTAACAGTTCATGCATCAAACTAGTGGTATATCCTGTCATATCAGAATCCTGTTGAATATTGTAAAGAAGGGAACCATTGGAGTATTCCGCACTGCGAGTGTCATGAACAAGAGTCAACATGGGGATTCAGGCTGCCCCCCCCAAGCGTGATCCCCCGAGAAATAGATGCTTAATAAGCCACTATGAATGGTTGATTGTAGTGGTTAGATCCTTAATCATGGAATCTATTCAAGATTGTTCATGAAAGTTTAGCCATTCTTAGTGGGTCATTGTTAAGTAATTACACTTATTCTTAGCAACTATGAATGGTTTAACACTTCTTTTTAGCAACTATGAATGGTCTACCCCTCAATAAACCCTTAAACCCATGGAAAGACCGGAATCAACAAGGTGATCATTCGCCGCTGCGAAGCCGCAACTCGGTACACACGTTGCCCTCTTCGGCCATGGATTTTAAGCATGAATAGCCATCCATGAAGCACCAACTAGTCACCAATAGCAGCAACCATCAAAACATCATATGTCTGTTACCAAATTAAAATGCAAATAAATTAACAAATCACACATCCATAATTACGGTATATGTACCTATTCAAACAAGTAAATATATATATATATGATAAATATATATATATATATATTTATTTATTTATTTATTTATTATATATATATACTATTGCATATATCTACAAAATTAGCTATCCCCCCAACACCATCTGAACCGATCATTGTTCACCAGCCATCAAACGACGCCCTGTTGCACGTTGCCTCAAGTTTTTTCATGATGTGTTGCCTGTTTTCCATGATTTCCTGAGCCCTTCCAGTGTAGCCCGTGGATTACTTCAACAACTCGCGGTAAGGCAGCTGCGCTATCGTGGAAGCTCAATTGGCTGCTCTGTTACTACATTTAGTCAACTCATCAAAAACCAGACTGCAACAACTTTGAAGGTGCCACTTGTACCATCCTCACGAAAAAAATGAGTCACCCAACCATCCCAAACATTTGGACAATAAATGTTGAACACCACCAACTAGGCATCCCTTTGAAAATGTGGTCTAGCCTTAGCATACAATACCTTCGCCACGTTGGGGCGGAAACCGGTTATCTCCAAGCAACATCGAGAAGGTAATGACTCCAGTGGTCTCGTCTCCTTCAAAAGCCATGGGTCAAATGGGGCTCAGCAAATCGGAAAGTTTGGAGGAAGATAGGCGGAACAATTATGCAATATAGGTGTGACTAACCAATATAATTATGTGTAGCTGATAGCTATGATTATAGGGGTTTGTCACTAATCTGGCTTGGGATCGCGCACGAACTTTCTCAGGATTTATAGACTTAGAAATACAAGGAATGTATGCAGGGGAAATTGATTGCTGACCCCAAGGCTTTAAGGGACACTGCCACAGCGCAAAATGGGCCCTGATTCTGTCTGCTGTAAACACGTGTGCTTTACGACCTTACCAATGTGGCTCACAAGGCAATCAGTCTGTATAGTCGGTAATCAGTCATGCATAGTCATGTAGTCATGCATAGTCATGCATAGTCATGCACAGTCATGCATGGTCACCGCTGTGTTTAATCATGATGATTATCTCAGTATATCATACCTGTGCTTAATCATTATCTATGTAATTTGCTTAAGGATGTGACTTTACCGGACCTGCTATGTTGAGGTTAGGATCGCACTGTTGACCACCAAAATCAACCCTTCTGGGGCAGGTTTTGGGATGACAAATCCATGGCAATGCATACATTCCAACGGGGCTTCCTAGGATCTTCCCCCATAAATTCCCAGAGCTCGCGGCCAAGAGATGCTTCTGCGAGCTGCTACATGATGCTATCACAGCGAGGTTTGATTGGCAAATCAATACTTCTAATGCTGTAAACTAGTGTGATGTACTGGAATGCACCTGTGCATAGATGAATCGCTGGATAGAACCAACTACACCGATAGAGACAAACACATAGAATCAAATAAACGGATATTCTAGACAAACAGATAGAGAAACATACATTGCACGTTATATAGATAGACAAACATACATTGCACGTATTCATATCCATGCGTGCACATATGTCCATTGAAAACATGTCTGCATCCACAAACAAAAAAATACAAAAACATGAGGAGGAAACAATGACATGAAGGGTATGCTTCAGCAATCAAATTCACATGCGATTTTCTATGAGAGGCCTCTAAGTTCAGCTCTCCGACCCTTCCAACCCTCCCGGTCCCAAGGTGTTGAAAAGCTGTCGCAGTTTCTTCAAATGGGCCTGCCAGCGCAACTCTGACATTCCAAAAAACCCTTGTGTTCAAGAAACTTGTTTGATTGGAATTTAATGGCGCTGATGTTAATCATGATTAAACTCATGGATTAGCTTACAGTAACCCATCATCAATTTAATGTGCTTTTATTAACTTGCCCATCCCATCCTTTTACATCCCATGATTAGCTTTGGCTTCCCCCAGTGGCCACCAGGAATCATCTCTAGGTGAGATCGATGTGGATCATGCCTTGACGACTTGAGTCGTAAACCAAGGATGAAGGCGTTCCACCAGTGGAGACTTCTCAATAGCTTGGGGACCCCACCATGGTTGGTATATGATTTTGGGGTACCCCATTTTGAGAACCACCAAATCAAATCATTCGGTTTAGATCCGGATATCAACTACAGTGATCAAGGACAGGGCATGTGCCATTAAACACTTTGATGGGATGATGGCGGTGGAAGGGACACATATTGCGGCTGCCCTTGTTGTTGTATTTTGCTGTTAACCTCTATCAGTATGGTGATTGGTGCTACCAATCACTATCTGGAACTAACCATCAACCACCAACGTGTAGCCCAAATGCGTCCACTAACCAGGGGCAACTTCAAACGCCTGGTTCGTGGTGAACTCATCTTCCCAAAGGTCATGAGGTTGGATCCCCAAGCTATGGTGAGCACAGGAGGCACGCCATGGATCATGGGAACCTCCTTGTTCTTCAGGACCGAGTGAACCATTGAAGCGTGGTCGTTTTGAGCGCTTTCGAGAGCTGTTTGACCTTGGCATCAGCAACGTCGCTTAGTCTCTCCAAAGATCAGCTGGTTCTCGTTGTTCTCATTCACGAAACTCCAATAGTTTAACTCAAGGGGAAACTCCAATCAGTGGCAGGCCGTCAACGCCCCTCAGAATTCAGCAAGCTTGTTTTGCACTATTCACTCACATGAAAAAATACATAGAAATAGAGGGTGACCAGCTTGCCCTGAGTTTGTTTTGTTGTCCTGTTGGGGAGGTACCTTCGGTGTGAGAGATGATTATATAATGTGTTTGTTTTGTTATTGCCCTTGTTGTTCTTGTTGGTGGTTGCTGCTGTTGCTGCTGTTGCTTGTGTTCCTGCTACAGGGGCCCCTAAAAAATGTTTGCTTGTATTCCTAGGGATGGTCAATATTGGATGATTTGGCGGGGGCGTCCCCAAGTTTGAGAAACCACCACTTGTGATACTGTGATTGGGTGTCTTGATTGTTTTCTCAATCCCACTTTTGTTCAAACAAACACAGGTCCGGCCCGGCCAACAAAAAACAGTGCACTGTTTCATAGTAGGTTCCTCCTAGGACAAAACAATCGAGGGGGTTGTAGCCAATTCAAACGGGTGCAGCCATAGTTTCCTTGCCATCGGGGACACGACCCCGATGAACACATACACGCCATGCAAACAATTACCTACTTCAAATACTAGTGCATGGAAAATGAGTATGAAATTTGATTATGACAAAGTTTTCCTTCCATTAGCACGGGGGATTTCTTCAAGTATTGAAGGATCGCCAATGGCAAATGCGAACTTTGTCTGAACATTGGTTCTCATGAACAGGAACACAATGCAAAAACTTTCAGGGCAGTCGCAAAAAACGTCAATGATAGAGAAGGGGACAGGCTCATGACTCCCAGAGTGTAGCTGAGTTGTTTCCACCCGAAAGACATGTTTGTTCTTAAAAACACACATAGATATATATATATACATAACATATACAATATCTTTCTAGCTGCAAAAAGGATAAAAATAGATAAATATGCAATATGAAAAATAACATGTAGATACATGGATACATGCATATGTAAATGTACATGCTGAGCTACTCTAACATATAAATCTGTAACGTTCACATGAGCATCTAGGCTCTGCACCTTCCAAAGATCAATATAAACCAGGAGTCTGTAGATCCAGTCAAACATCTGCCCGTCTGTCTACGTGTGTTGAAACCACCTGGTTCCCCAAACTGAGTTCTGCACAAAAAACTGCTGTTACGACCTGAGCGACATCGTGTAGACATCGACCGCAGAGCAGCGCAGCAGCAGCGGCGGCGTACAAATCTGTCATGCTCATGGACATGGAGGTCTCCGAAACATGATCTACCAGTGAGAATGTCAATCTAATTTTCCTGCACAAACATGTTCATTTTGGATGGTTGCGGGCACTATCATCTTTGGTGTTACACTGTCATTGATCACACAACTTCGTTTCTCTTAGTCTCATGTAGCTTGAAGAATGTTTGAGACCTCCCAAGAACATGACGGGCAAGATTGGTAGGGATGGTGCCAGAAAAACCGGCAGCAAGAGAAGCGGTGTCGAACTAATCTCTACTGGAAGTTGGGTGTGAAAAAACATCCAGTGTGCAATTGGTTATTATCCCCTAGTATTCACCACTGCCATAACCATTGTTAGCCATTATTCATCAGTACAATCTTCTAAAAAACAATCAATAAAGGTTGGTTGTGGGCCAATAGCCTGTACCATGGTGGATCCAATGGTGACAGACGCAATGGTGATCTAAAGACCCCCAATCCTTAGCTCAGTTGATACTGGCTTGGTGGCTTGCAAAGCTTTCCAAGAATGTGAGGGAAAGTCACTGATACCAAGATTTCTCGCATAATGATAAAACCATATCACTCACTATATTTCTGAACAATTTACATCAATACTTCGCGAAACTACTGCAACAAACGTTTTCTGCGCTGACTCCTGCAGAAGGTCCCGCATCCAGTACAAATCACTGGAAATACGATATAAAGTTATCTATACCTTGGAGATAACAGGGGAACAAATCTCACCTCAAAACAAACAGTTCTGAGCCCCTCTTCATCACAAGACACTGTCGGGAATCATCCCCCATTTCACCATGGCTCGTTATCTACAGTCAAATATTGGCGGTTCAAATGTTTTACTTCCCACGGGCTTCGCTTTTGTCGCTTTGCTTTTGTCGTGACCCAAGCCCAAATACTGTATCAATAATTATCAACTGTAACTGTCTTTGACTATCATCGATCATTGTCAAACATCGTTGGTCATTATAAATCCTTGTTGACCAGTATCAACTGATGATTCATTCCATCTCATCACTCAGCACTACCAAACAAGTTGAAACAAGTTGTTCATATGGGGGGTTCTCAAAATTGGGTACCCTCAGTTATCATCCAGGTTATGAACCATTTATAGTAATAAACCAACCATCATAGTTGGTATATCCCCGATGATGATTAGTCATCTCCTTGTCAACAACCATGGCTAGCCATCTTTCGAGTACTAAACCAGTCATTCTTAGGGCTCCCTATGGAGCAACCACCGGTGCTTCGCGGAGCCCGGCAAGGAACGTTGAGGACCTCAAAGCGAGCGTTTTCAAACGACCGAGTGACGTACAATTGATGCTTTCGCAAAATAGGGGGACTTAGTTGGTCATGGGTCAATATTAACCAAAAATAATGGGGGATGATCACCAACAATAATGGGACTTAGTTGGTTTTAACCAGTAATGGTTTTTAGTAATGGTTGAAGTATCGAAATTCGGTTGTACCATCAGCCCCCAAAACCCTAAAAAAAGGTAGGGATTTACCCTCCAAAGTATGGGTTATGACCTACAAAAATGATGGTTTTGGGGGCTCATGGTAACCAGTATCAGTAATGGATCAAGCTTAACCAGTATTACCAAGAATGGTTTAAAATGGTCAATAAAGGTGAATAGTAGGAGATATTAGCTAACAAAAAATGGTTAAACAGCTGCTATATGGGAGTTTCCCAGGCCATTATATAGGATTATGTTATTTACTGATCATATATGATTATGGTATTTACTGAACAATACCCTCTAGGTATTCGACGGTAACCATCGTATTTTACACACACATACACACCATTTATACAGACATTCTGTAAGAGGACATATGTAAATACACATGCGTATGCACACATGTGAATATATGCAATTAAATCGAATGTACATGTACAAATGTAATGTTGCCTCTGGCGATCCAGCAAGAAATTACTGGGCAAATGTGCAAATCTGACAAGTGTAAGGTTGTTTTGAGTTGCACTTGTGAGCAACCTGTGGGTTCAATCATGTTCATTGCATGATGGGAAGGTGTCCTACGGCATGTCGAAAACTGCAAGTAGTGAGTCGGTCCAAAATAGATGAGGGCACATTGGGTCACAAAGTTTTCTTGTAAGTCCTCAAAACGGGATCAACGTGAAAAGGGAATCAAACCATTTAGGAACATTCACACTTTAGGGCATTCCGTTTAGATGGTCATTGTTCCACGTCCACGTGCGACAAGGCGGACGATCTGATGCCCACGACCACCTTGGGGCCGGTGAGACTCGCATGAACTGCGGCTTTCCTTTCAGTCCAAGTTGCAGCGAAGTATGTAAAAAAAATGTAGAAGAGGAAGAGGGCTGTCCAGATATCTGAGATTGGCCTGCTGTCGCTGAATCCCCCGATCCACCGCCGCGTCTTGAGACAAAGGAAGCAGCAACCGACAAGGAGCAACAAGAGACTACATGGGTACCCACATCACCTTCCCAAGCATAGCACATCTGGCTGTCCATTTCTGATCATAGCTGAATCAGAATCCAGATTCAAACGTATGTTGGTCAATCAAGTCAAAAAGGAGGTAGAAGTAACCATGATATATCTATATATATGTATACATATATATTTCGAGAGAGAGAGAATCCAAACATATTAAAACCAAACAATTCATCAGAATGAATTCATCACATGATATCTATCCACGTTTCGTACAATATCTATCTATGTCAAGCACCCCCCGCCCGCCTCAAAGGGGCAATCAACTCATGCCAGCTGACCCCATTGGCGATGGCCATAAAGAGACTGAGCATCGTGCCACCTGCGACGAGTGATGCGCCTGGAGTATTCTTCCTCAAAATTGGGCGGTTTACTATGAGAAATGGCGAGTTTGTAAACATGGATGGTTTATGAATACAAACGATATAAATGGCTGGTTTATTAGTGTGGAGGGTTGGTTGACTATGATCAATGGTTGGTTACTATAAATGGCTTGCTTGTTCCTATAACTGGTGAATCAACTGGAAGACACCTGGGGGTTTCTAACTCGCAAACCAAGGAGATGAAGCCTGGTGATGGCAGCGTTTCCCGTCACAATGGGGTGCTGCAAAGCTGTGACACAACCGATCAGTATCACCCACGTTCATCGCTCCTCTGTTTAAAGATCAGCGGTCATTGTGACCAAAACACCTGCGCTTGGACAGCTCAAAAGCTTCTTTTCTTGATGGTTTGACCACGTTTCATTTTCGGCAAGGCCCTGAGGCGGTCAAAAGAAGCTCCCAAGCGGATAACAGACATATCAAGACGGCACCAGTTGATGTGATTGACATGTCTAATCTATAAACACTTGAGCAAGCTTGTTGCTTCTCACTTAGAACTGCTGCAACAAAACATGCATGTGTATAGCTCAATTTTCAAAAATGCACAAATAATTAGATGATATTAGATGTAATCATCTTTTGTACACACGTTCCACATTATCCAGCGGCGGACCCAGCGCACTTAGAGAATAATAGTAGCGCTCGACTGCAAGCTGCTCGCGTTCTGGAAAGGGTGCAGCATCCCTAGGTCCGACATGGCTCGAGGGCACCGGGTCCCAGCAATAAGTTGGGTTAGTTTATCCCCTGTATCTAATAGCTGACCAGTAGCTGACCATTAGCTCACCATTAGCTGACCATAGCTAACCTGGTTGTAAACCAAGATATGGATGGCTCAAAACTCACCAGGCCAAGATGAATTTGATGCTCTATGAATCAGCTGGATCAACTGCAGGCTCCAGTGTCAAAGTTGCCAGCGAACGTGCGTTTACAACTCGAGATGATGTCATTACGCAAGAGCTAAAGAGGTCATTCGTACTCATTTGTTTACAGACCAATGTGAGGACCATCTCCTGAGGGTAATAGCCATCAATGTAAGCAAATGTAACCATTAACCATGAATATGCTCAGCCGGCCGTAGAAAGTAATGCTCGACAAGACACTCATCGAGCAAATGGTCATTCACTGCTTGCCTGGACATGGAAGTGGCTCAAGCTGCTCTAACAAGCCTCTCCAGTATACCATCGTTGCATGTGGAGGTTCCGCTGCCACATGACAGCCATTGTCAGTGCAACCAATACAAATCCTTTGAGCTGATTGGCATTGGAAGGGTCAAGGCAACACAACTGCCACAGGATTCAAAGTTAAGTGGGCCAACTGATGTTCCAACTACAATTTCTGATACGTTTTCTCTTGCAAAAGGGGTGTGCCAAAAAAATGATTGGAATGGGGAACGCAAAAGGGAGCATGAATGCATGGTAAACAAAACTACAAAATCGACTTTACATATATAACTTCAAAACAGATTCAATAGCTTTGGTGATCTCGTTCAAACTTGTTGATTGCCTTAGCTTTATTTACATCTGCCAGTTTGTCATGAAGACAATTATCTTAAAATCATCTGTGCAGCTGTACACGCGCTTTCGCTGGCAATCGTGCACTTCCATAAAGCTGCGCAGAAGCGCCACATGAGAAATTTCACAACATGTTGGTTGATACGAAAATCTACAGGAACTCCTTGTTTGCACCAACAAGTAGAGGGGTGTCCTGTAGGTTATCCAATCAAACATGTCTGCAAAGTTACATGTTCCCCTTGTTCACGCACGTACCTTTAGATATGACCCTTGCAACAAACCCCAATTTCTCTTAGCAAAATCTGACATGGTGGCCCCCAACTCCAATGTCACTGCCTCGGTTTACTGCAAGCCAAACAAAAATATCATACATGGTGCACCCCATGTGGCACCCCCCCAAACCTCAAACATAGCGTTTTGGAAAAAACAGTCTGAAGTGTAAATTAATTTGGTAATGCCCACAACGGAGTTTTAAGGGTACATGGCAACCCCCCGATTTCACTGCACACCAAGAAACGTGAAAAGTACAGCAAATACATACACAATCACGCCCAGCAACATCAAGGCCCAAAACAGAGACTTCAACCTATGGAGGCGAATGGAACGGATGGTTCAGGTTGTTGCCAGGAAGTGTAATCAACCATGGTAGTTTCTAGGCACCGTGCTAAAATGTTCATGTTTAATGGACCTTGGGAAAACATGATGTAATCGCAACAGCGCTGAACATTTCAGTTAGTGGATGCAAGCCACCCAACACGACTAGTAGCATTGGACGCAGAATACGCGAACACATGGGTATAGCTCAATCAACGGGTATGGATCGTCCCGCGGTGATCCGGAGGCATGGATCGAGCGGGTTAGGCAAGGGTGTTGATCCAGACCCCTGCGTTCGGCCTCAATTAATAAAAACATTCATGCAATCATGTAAGAAGATCTTTGGATAAGAGCATGAAAATTATTGCTCTGATAGGTTTTCAAATTCAAGCGCCCCGCGGGCTTCAAACCAACGTGTTTCAGACGGCTACGTGGCCTACGTCACCCCCTTGTGAAGCTCACCGAATGAGTACCCAAATGCCAAACGAGATCCCGCTGGCACCACTTCATGTAATTCGACATGATTAGGCAGCAGTCTACTGGCCTACCTCCTTACCAGATCTCCTTTGGCATGGATCGGGTTCGACCTGTGTTTCTTTGGCTAAAGACTTATGGAAATTGCGAGATTAAGATTTCAGCAACACTCTTGAATCTTGAATCATTGTGCCCGGCAACAATACAAACCCTTTCCTCCTTAAACAGCCTGGGCCAAAAGCTTGCTCACCTTCTCCGGCCAGTTCTGATATCTCTGATTGTTCTACAATCGGGTCAGGCACTCAAGGTTTGCCTACGCAAATGTTTCCCCGGAGCCTACGCCATCAGCAGCAACATCACCGCCACGAACATCACCATTGCCAAAAACAACAGCCAAATTTGCAGCCAAAAGAGGCAAACAATTCCCAAACAAGGGTATGCATCACGGGTATGGATCGCGGGTATGAATCATGCCGCTAGAAGGGTATGGATCGTGGGTATGGATCGTGTGTGGCAAACAAGCCTGATCCATACGCAGCCATATTATGCGAACATGTGATTGCATCATATGCCACCAACATGGTCGCAGCATTGGAATGATAATTTTCAGGGTGCTAAAGAACATCTCAACTCCTCCTTAAAAGGGAACCCGGGGATGTAATCGGAGGATTTCTGCTGGTTTTGTGGTGAGCTGAAGCCCAGTTGCTTCCAAATGTTGACAGATTCCACAGCACAAAATGGAGCTGTTTCCAAGGGCATTCTTTGGAACCGTTGAAAGTCACAACATTTAAAAAGGTGAGGGCAAAAACAACGTTTTAACCACGGGCAAAGCCAAGTGCTGTGAAGGCAAATGTACAGCTGCTGACCAATCAGAACCGAATCTGTGTAGGGAGCACGGCTAAGGACGTGCAAATCGATCGCACGTCCATCGTAACGTGCTGCGAACCTTGCCATCTGAAATCTATTGGTCCAGGAGCTTGCCATCGGGCACACTGCTTTGCTTCACTGCGGATTGCTCTAATCACTATTGTTGCAAAGCTGTAGTGGCACAGTCTATTACATTATAGTCTGTTATATTGCACACTATAGTCTATTAATGTATATACTGATTGCTTTTGGACTATGCCACCAGTGGCACATTGTTGCAAAAACAGGCGAAACACTGG
>VSDK01013725.1:104781-119014 GCA_009767595.1 Symbiodinium kawagutii
CCCGTTGCCATTGGGGAAAGTGGCTGCCACAGATTGGACCAGTGTTCATGGATATAGGCTGCGGCTTGAACGTTGTTGTCCGCCACTTGGTTGTCGTGAGTGATGTTGACTCTGATATGAGGCTTTCTTTGTGCTGGAGCCAACGGCCAACGGTTTTCGTATTGGCACTCTGCATCTTGTGCTTCCACTGGTCCAACCTCTGCTTTTGTTTTTCGCTTTCAAATCTGCGGCGGTCTGCTTGCAGTTGCTTGACTTCAACTTCTCCATGTCTGAGGAGAAAGCCCAGTGTGGTATCTCTGCTGCTATGTTGAGGCCAAACTTTTTCTGCCAAGGACCTGAGCTGGTCTGATGTTTCGTGTAGGTAATGAGCATTGTGCTGCTGAATGGCCTTGTGCGCCAGACGTCTAAATTCATGTCTGCGAGCAAGTTGCTTTGCGAGCTTGCGGTCTGCAGCCCCGGCAAATTGGTTGCCTGCAAAATGAATGGTATTGTTGAATGGTTGTAATGAAGGCAGTTGTGTGCCTTTGCCATTGCGATGCCCCGTTTGCTTCAGGGCTTTGCGAAGAGCAGCTTGCTGCTGCTCGTTGTTGGCTTGCTGTGAGGCGAGCTGTGTTGCTTGCCTGTAGGTGTGGCTGAGTAGCTCCATGTAGTTGTACCACTCATCGTCCACGTTGATTCTCGAGTCAAGTTGGAGCAGGTGTTTCCAATCTTGGTGCTTTGTTGTTTGGATCCAAGTGTGTTGAAGCATTTCTCTCCAAATATCATCAGAGAGGAAGGCAGGCTTGTTTCCATCTAGGCTGTGGTCTGTATCGATAGCGTTGTGGCACTGCTTGTGGAGTGGATATGCGAAGCGAGACTGCTTTGTGATCCGAAATAGCCAGTTCATTGTTGATCTGCGGGTGACTGCACCAGCTTGGTCGGCTTGTGGCGAACCAATCCAGTTCTTTGCTGCCTTCCCACCTGGTGTTCTGATGGGTTGGAAGGCTTGTCCCTCCCAGCTGCGTGATGATGGCATGACTGTGAGAAGCCTCTTCCGGCTCTTCGTTCCAATCTCCTGCCAAAATCCACGCATATGAATCCAAGTTGTTGCTATTGACCAAGTCTAATAGTCTTTCTGCCATCGTTGCATGCTCGCCAGGAGGAGCATAACAATTGATCAAGGCCATTTGGTGCACATACACTGCTGCGATGTATGTGTTTGGGTATCCTTCTTCGGGACACTGCAAAGTTTCTTGATAAAACTGCTTTGGGACTAAAGTAGTGACTCCTCCGGTTCTGTGATTGCCCGCAGGTCTGCCTGAATGGTAGTAAACATTGTAGTGCTTCTTGTTAGCTGCTTGCTGAAATGCTGCTATGTCACCTCTGGTCCAAGGCGTTTCTTGTAGCATCAAAATTTGTTGGTAAGCTAAAGTGTTGAGAGCTCACCAGGCCCCTGCGCAACCTTGCACATTGAGCGAGACGACGTCAATGTCTGCTGCACGGTTTCTGCGGTTGCTTTGTGGGCCTGGGTTTGGTTCGATGCCTTCCTCGACCAACTTTTGTCGTTTTGCTTTGGCCAACGCAAAATTGAGGATGGAAATCTTATCGCTGGCTTTGACCCAAATCTGATTGGCCTCTTCCAAGGATATCTGCCAAAGATTTGCCAAGATTTGCTTGTTTTGGTCATCCAGTTGATGGAAAATGCACGTCCTGGGAACTTTGCACTTTTCATTGGCAAAAAGGTATTTTCCAAACCTTTTGCATTTGGTACATGTGAACACGGGCCATAGTTTCAAGTCGCGATCAATGGACAAAAGATCCCATGTGGGCCTGTGCGGCTCAAAAGGAACCAAATTGTGGCCATTTTTCTGAAAGTCTCTTCTGCTTGCGTGGATGCGTTTATAAGTTTCGGATCTTTTCCGATTGCCTTGGTGCTGCCGAGAAAATTCGTTAGGATTTTCTCGCTCATTTTTGGCCCGTTGTTTGTGATTTGCTGTGGCTGAGGTGTCAATATCATGATGTTCAGTCTCATAGTGATGTTTGACTGACAACGATTTGGTCCACTTTGAAGGAATGGCCGGCAGACCTTTGTTGCACCAGGGACAGTTCCACTCCCGCTGCTCCAGGGGCAATTCACTGGTGGCTATGACCGGCTCGGGTGTAAACTTCATGAATTTGTCGGCGTTCGTTTTCTTGTGGTGAGGATGCCGCAATCGAAAGTGATTCCTCGTTTCCAGGTGATTTCACGTCTGCTTTTTCCTTCAACTACGACGTTGCAAAGACGGCATTTCCATGTCAAGGTGTCTACATTTGGAAACTGATGATTTTCTTCGGGAGTACTGTATGGGTTGGGTTGTTTTCCAACGATTCTCATTCTCTGTGGGAAGTCTTGGAGCAGGTCTTGCAATCTTGCACTGCCTGCTTGGGACAATGGTTGCTGGTTGGACAGCTTTGCACTGTTCAGGCTGCAAGGCTTCAACTCAGTGAATGCTGGCTTGCTGTTGTCATTGCCTGGCACGGTGGCCGTTGCCAGCGGTGGTCCGCTTGTTTTGGCTTGCGCGCTTGTAGTGTGATAGGTATGTATGCTAGCCGTGGGGCTGCTGTGGCTGCAATAGGTTCGAATGCTCTTTGCCTCCGGTGAATCAAGCAAACTGTCTGCTTTGCTGTTGCCGTGGTAGCCTGTTGCAGCAGAATCCAGAGCAAGTCGAGAGGACACACCAGAGGTCTCTGACGTGGGGCCCTGACACGAATGCCCTGAATTTTGCTGCGCGGGGGCGGATGGGCTGGGAGCATCCTGGCTACCAGGCGTGGGCTGTTGCAAGTTCCCAGGTAGGCACACTGTAACCACCCTGATGTTGGTTGTGACCGGATGAGCTGGCTGCTGTGTTCTGGGAGCTTTCTGCGAAAGCCATGTTTTCCACGCTTCCTCCAGATGATGAAATGCTGGCTTTGCGTTGGGCCTTTCTGGGCCCGGCACCTGTCAAATCAATGATCAGCGAAGCAAAATCTTCTTTGACTTGAAGCAACCAAGGTTTTGGTGTGCGCTGCTCTTTTGGTGGCAGCAACGCTGCGTAATGATTTTGGTCCAAAGTCAAAGTCACAGGTCGTTCTTTCTGCCGTAGTCCTGCAACTCCGTTGTTGTATTTTGGGGCAAAGCTGTAACGGTCCCATTGCCCACTGTTGTTTTTCCAGACAGTGATGGCTATGCCCATTGTTTCTGCCACGCAATGAAGAGAAAGGCCATCTCCCCATGTTTTGTGATCTTCTTGTTTTTCAATCCATTCTGTGATGGACTGCGGGCCGTTTGTGCCAACGGAAGAAAGAATGTCCGGAGCGAACCAATGCTGCAATCTGTCTTGATGCTTCCGAGCATGGGCTGTGGCGGCCAGCCTCATTTCTGCACCAGCTTGCTTTGCTTGGTCCTCATTCATGGTGTGATTGTCTTTCATGTAAGCCCTGGCAGCAGCTAGTGCACGGTACATGCAGTCTCCCGTGCCTTTGAGGTCTTTCTGCTTCCAACCTTGCTGCATGGCTTCATCTGGGTTGCAAGGGACTCTATCCACCATGCGGCTGCTGTTGGCCGCCTGCGACGGAGCTGGCTGTTCCTGGGATCCTTGCTTTGGGCTTGGCGGATCCAGCTGAGTCTTGGCTGGACTGCGGCTGCGCTCTCTTTGGCTAGACTCCCCTTGTCCGGCAAGTGGTATGGCCCTGCCAAGTGTTGCGGAGCGGTTGGAAATGAGTTGCTGGTTTTGCTCTGATAGATGCTGGAAAAATGGACAAAATGTCAGCTTGGCCATTTTCCAACTCGTAGTTGTACGCTTCCTGTTCTTTGTTGGGAGCGATGGCATTGAAACGCCAATCCCGGTTGAACCTCTGCTTGTGCAGAGCTTGAATGCCTGTCCATTTTTGAGACAATAGAAAAGTCACAATCTCATCTTGGAACCAATCGTGCGGAGAACCTCTAAGCACATACTGAACTGATCTTGCTTTGGCGGCTTCTTCTGCAGTCGCTGGCAAGCCAATGTTGTGCTGGGTGCCACTCTTCCTGAAGTAGAGGCTTTGGGTTCTGCTTTGACCTTCTTGCAGACAACGCTGCAAGTACACATCTGGTTCTTCATTTTTGTCTCTTTGCATCCATGTGATTGCCTTTTTCACAGGCGTTGCTTCTTGGATACTCACAAAAATGCCACGTTTGCCGCTATGCTTCAGCAAGTATTCTGCTTCTTTTTCCGGAATCTGCAAAAAACCTGTGAGCATGCTGTATTTGCTGGAGGTGGTCTGTTCAGACCATCGTCCTCCTGTGAGGGAGGACGCTTGCACTCTGTTATCCCATTGCGCCATTTCCTCAATGACAAACTTTGGGCGATCCTCGTTTTCCAAAAAATGTTGTCGAAATTCATGCGGAGCTGCAATGCGAATGGTGACTCGGTTGATTTTTGGTAGCGCTTGTGCTTGCACAGTGATCTTGGGCTTTACCCAGTTTGCTTGGTGACTGTGTCCCAGTGTGACCAAGCCAACTTGCTGCACAGCGATGACTCCTTTGGGTTTGGGGACCCTTACTCGTGTGATTGTTGCGTGTTCTAGGCTCATTGCTTGGCCTATGAGCAACAGGGCGTGTGCCCCTTCGCAACCATAAGCTTTCCATGCTGCTTGTAAGTTGCTAGCTAGGGTCGTGCTGTTCACTATAGTGATGTTTGCTTGCGTGTCCAATTTGCTGTTCTTGATGTCTGTCAAAAATGCAGTGGCTTCTCGTAGCACTGGAGGTTTGGACCAGTCACTTGCCACAAGACCAGTGATTGTATTGCCCGGTTGTGTGGGTTTGCTCTGCTGCTGCTTTGGTTTTTGCTGGTTCCATCGGTTGTGTCCAGCATGTTGGCGCACGCCTTGTTGTTGAGCTGGCGTGTCTGCTGATTTCAGGAATGGTTGCAAAATGCTCCAAATGCTTGCTGCTGTTTCCGCATCAGTGGTGTTGCTTGTGCTGTTGAGTGCTCCCGGGATTTGGTCCCGAAGTGTGCCTCCCCCCAGAGCTTGCCAATTTGCTTCCTTCGCTTTGCACCCGGGTGACCGTTGTAGCTGTTTCTTTGCTCACAGTCGCTTGGGTATTGCTGCAGGACGGCTGCCAGTGCTTGTGCCAGGGAAGAGTCTTGGTTGCCAGGAGCTTGCTGGCCCCAGCTGTCGTAGTGGCTGTTTTGCCATCTTTTGCGACGGGTTGCTGCGGATGCGGCTGCTCCACCCTCCAACTGTTGACGGAGGTTTGACCAAGGATTTGCTTGCGATAACTCCTGCGGTGCTCGTGTCCATGGAACAGTCCATGGTGCTGCAAGCGCTTGCTTTGTGCTAAGGCTGGTTTGTCGAAAACAGCTTTTGTGTTTGTGTGCCAGGGCTTGGTTTCTAAGCTTTCTGGCCACTCTGTATGCTTTTGCGCGAGCTGATTTGACTCTCTGTCTCTTGGCTTTCCTAGCGGCAAAAGCCACATGGATTCTGTTTGCGCGGCAGTAGCTCTGCCAATTAAACTTTTTATTTGTTTTTAAAAGTTTTTCCTTTTGTGTGATTTTTTGCGTTTTTGCTTGCGTACCCGGTTGGGTAAATTATTGTCACTCTTGGAGATCCAATCCCACAACAAAGAAGAAAGGAACATCACAGCGAGCCATGCAAAGTGCTTAACAAATTCATTGCGATCTTCTGTCACATCTTTTTGGCCCTTGTCCAACTGCACTGTCTCTCTCACAGCAGCACAAGGTTGAATGCAGCAAATAAACAAGACAGCGCACAGAAGTCTTGCATTTGCCAAACATCTTTTGCCACCAGCTTCGCACCATTTCTGGCCCGCATCCACCGAGGTCCACATGCAGAGCACATAAACCAGGAGGCGCTGATGGTGAAAAGTCAATCAACTTGGAGAGATTGAGCTGCACCCGGCCAGGAAAAAAGGAACAAATTTCAAGAAAAAACTCTTCATGTTCGACTGCATTTTTTGGGTGCTGTTTGACGCGGAGACACGGGAGGACATGATGCGAGGCGGGGATCAAGCGCACCGATCTTTCCACGAGAGGAAGCGGGGATGGGAGGATCATAGCCGCGGGGAGGGAAATTCCAAATCTGATCCTGGAAGCAGCGTAGCGGGGATACAGGAAGAAGGAGTCACTGGAACAGCCCGATCTACCCCGCTCTATGCTTGAAAAAAAAATAAATTGATCAAAGGCAAATGTGATTCAACGCCGAAAGTTCATGGAATTACAATCAAGCGAAAAAACAAAGAAACAAAAATCCAAATCTATACCGAACGCGGCCCCCACCCCCCACTGTACAGTACTGATATCCCTGCGGTTACCTGAGTGATAAATTGGCCCAAGAACGGTCCTCGCCACAGAAGAAGTGTCTACCATCTGCCAGCACACGCAAAATCAACTCCACAATGAAGAAGGCTGTAAAGCTATACTGGATCCTTGGCCATGAGCACGACACAGTTCCTGTCCCAAAAACTGGTGAATGGGGCGCAACAACTCAATTTACAGCAGGCTTATATTTTTCGTCTCCAAAAAGATAACTAAACCACGTAAGTGCATGGGGATAATGCAGTTATACATCACGTTAACATGATTAAAATGGTAAATGTATACCAATAGACATGCAATCGAGCCGCCGGTTGCGGCCACAAAATATACTTTCGGCCCACCTCGTTCCATGTAAGTTTGCGCCTATAAACATATAAGCATAGGTTAAGAGTCTTGCAATGCTAACTCATAAATTTATGAAATCAGGACAAACAAATCATAGAGCGCACAGCGGGAAAAGTACCTACTCACAAAAACCTTGTAGAACTACCCATAAGATACCCAATAAAAAAATGCAAATACATTTAGATTATTTTGGACTTAACGTCGTAATTAAAAGATTCAAGATGCATTTGCCAAGGCTCACAGTCATCACGAAACGCGGCCCCTCGGGGCTGTCGTTTGAGATGTCCGGATGGTCCAAGCCTGAATGCCAAGGCAATGTTGCGACCAGTTGCACTCTGGTAACCTGGAGATGGAACATGCACCTGCACCATTTATACTATGTGGGTTCCCTACTTTTTCAGTTAACTTAAAATCATAACCACGTGCAATTATACTCACACGCCACGAAATCTTCATGAGAATTCATAACTTTGCGATGCAAACATAGATTGGTTTTACTGTTGGTTGAACCAGTCAGTCAGTGTGTGTGCGTGTGTTGGAACAGTGTCTCCCACTACTAAAAATGTTTGTTTCCGAAAAATTTAGTGACATGGGTTTAGACCCACGCGGAAAGTGTCTCTAAGAGAGTTGGAAACGCGTATGTGTTTCCTCCCCCAAAGCTGGAAACAAAAACATACAATGCAGTATGTGTTTCCCCTGTCATGGTTGCCGACTGTACATAAACAAGTGTGTGTTTGCACGTGTGTTGTGTTGGACATTTGTTGGAAATGTGGTGGACAGATGCAGGTTTTGCAGCTTTTAGCGCTAGCTGTTTTTGTCTCTCCCTCTCGCTTTCTCTGGGGTTTTTGAAAAATGAATATTTGCCATGGGGTCTGCCTACGTGTTTGCCGTGAGTTCCATTCTCTTCCCAGCCACAGAAGGTACCATAAGGGCCGGCATTTTCCAAATTACAGCAAAACCACTTCAACAAACCAAACAAAAATGCACACCAAAAAATACAAGAGCTATAACTTAAATTATAGAATAACCTGAAATAACTGAACATAATTTGAACTAAACATTCCAACTCAATCGATACCCTTCATCATTTCATATATAACTTCAGGGCTCACGTTGCAGCCGGCTTACTTATTTCAACTGGTGATTTACAACTTCCAGCTTAGTTTACCAGAGCGTTTAAGGACCCAAATTTTGTGGACCAACGGTGTGAAAGACTAGTCGCTTGTGGCCATACCGACAATCACTTATCAACCACAGGTGGGCAACCATCTATCATGGTTTTATCACTGCCCAATCAACAATGGATGGCCGATATCTGCATCTCCTGTGAATAATATGTGGCTTACCGAAGATGGTACTCCAAAATTCAATGTGAATAATGTTTGCGAAAAACAACTGATGGTTCATTCATGTTATTTGTGGAAATAATTGTTGTTGTATGACCGTGATTAATCAATCAATATCTCTGAAGAGGGATGATCCCTGATACGGAACAACCAAGTTGTTCTGTCTTTTATCCATCTAAGGATAGTCGCAAGAGCCAGGGCAACAGTTGTCAAAACGTAGCACGCACACGATTGAAAACCAATCGAACAACCCTGGCCAGAACAGCCTGAAAGGACAACTGAAGGAACAAATAAAACACAACTGGAAGGACAACCAAAAACAACGTTTGTTTTTGTTGTTGGCCGTCCCAAACACCAACAAACCTCTAACAAGTCTCTGTGGATCAAGACCAACAATTCACCCATCATTTTGTTATCCATATTGTTAGATTCATTTTTACGAACAATACATTTGATGATGCATTAAAAGCTATTTAATGTAGACTGGGGGCGGTTCGTTCATACGGATTTACAATCCATCCTAATTCATTCTGTATGGCTTTGAGCCACGTGGAAACATGTAACAGTAACACCATGAGGCCAGCCACAACCCAGGCCATGGAATTACCAACTATGATAGGATTTGTGGAGGAAACAATCTGTCAGCATGGAATCTTGAACCGACCACTTGACACATACACACACCCACACACTTGTATCTCTCTGCTTGTTGCACAGAAATCCACTCCTTTCATCTAGACTTGGAAAGCTAAAAGTCAGTACCAAAAAGTGTAACCTGGAAAAAACCACCAGCGTTAACTCCATATGTCGTTGAAAACAAGTGGAGCTGGCTGGTTTTGGATGAGAATGTTTCACGCGCAGGGTTCTGCTGACAGCTGACTGAATCGCACTTCCACGCCGATGAAAATCGAGTTGGCAACCACCTGACACTTGGCGGAGGGAGACCCGCACCTTGGAAATGGAAGGAATGTGAAAGAATGCCTGAATAGCCATGGGTTAAGAGGTGATGCCATAATCTTGATCGCCTACAGGGCAGAAACTTGAACCAAAAAACCCAGTAACGATCTGCTAATCAACAATGACTTTGTTTTGGCAGAGACTTGTTTCGGCAGTGGAAAGGGTGGACTTTGGGGAACCCGTGAAGGCCAAGTTCTCCAGAGAACACAAGATGTGCTAGGTGAGTGTAATGATATGAGGATATGTCTCGACTTACACACCAACATACAGGATTTACATCCGTATTGCACATGACAAACACCAAAGTGTATAGCTGCAAATTTGCCCCTATAGGTGGGTTCATATAGAACTCTCCCTCCCTATTTCCCTCTCTCAAAGATAATGCATGTACATATAAATATATAAAGAAATTAAAGCGCAAAAACATATCCAACAAAATACATATAGACAAAAAAAGGTATATATAAATAAATATAAAGATATATAAATAAAAATAAAGATATATAAATATAAATATAAATATATATATATATAGAGATATCAAAATATATAGCCATAAAAATATTATTGAAAAAAACATGTGCATTCAGGCAGTGCAGCAGCTCTGTTTTCCCGCGCAGTCCGTCGAAGGCTTTCTGCCATTTGCATTGGTAATCCCACCAAGGATCTGATTCACAGATGTGGGATCGTCCCAGCCACTCTCGCATACACCCAACTAGTGTTATCTTCATCTTAGGCAGCACACCAGGCTGACTAAGGAATCGCCAGCAGATAAGGGTTCCTTATCCACGGCGGAAAGGACAACCTGAGACGAAAAGGGGGTAGGGAAGGGTGGGAGACAAAAAGCCAACAGGCTTCGAGTTTCACTCTAGGAGTGAATCTCCAGAGGTTCATTCTGCTTCTGCTAGCTATTTTGGCAAGTCCTTGAGCCAAAATGTCACATATGAATGATTAAAAAGCTGTGAGCATGCAGAATGATTCTCACACACCAAGCCTGCCCAAAGCACTATGTGATCTATGTGATCATACATATCTATATACATTTTTAAATAAATATAATGCGCACGCACATATTCAGAACTATTCAAACAAACAATGCCCTGTTGCAAGAATTCCATCGCACTTTCTGCGAAGATAGATGTAGCCTCTTACCCCATAGCTTGATGATACCCATTTAGGTGGTCTTAACCAAACAGAAGTGAACATCCCACCAAAAATGACCCATAATAATGACCTTAAGAAATTGAGTTATGCTCTATGGGTCATTCCCAAACATCCCAGGAATGGATGGTTGAACATCCCAACAAATGTGTGGTCATTTGGTAGTTTCTCAAAATAGGGGTATTCCCAAATCATCCTTTATATTTATAGGTATCAAGCCAACCATCTTTAGGGGTCCCCCATTTTAAGAAACCACCATTTGTGGACTGTGAACATCTGGCAGCAGCCGCATCCACCGCCAAGCTGCAACGAAAGCGCAAACCATGGTGAAAGTGGTGTTCTTCACGAAGCTGCGGAGCGGTCAGAGAATGCGCGGCTGGAAAGTCAGCCGAATCACCAGCGCAAAATCGGTAAAGCAAGGACAATCTACCGATTAGCTGGTAGATTCTAGAGGTCAAGTTAGATTACTAGAGGTCAAGTAGATTCTAGATTCTAGAGGTCAAGTTAGTAGATTACTCTAAATTGTAGAATCTACTAGTCAGTAGAGACAATTGTCTAGTTAGACTGGTGACTAACTTGACTGGTGATGCAATAACAAAACTCAAGTTAGTCTGTCAATCTACATGAGGTCTCTGGTCGGGGTTTCCCGGAAGGACTTGGTTGCACATTTATTTCAGTCCCTATCTGGCCCCAGGGCTTCTCGGGATCATCCATGACCACTTGAATTACCTCAGTGTAATGGCACAGTATTTTTTGAAAAACTAGACCAGAACATTGAGAAATGTAACATCAAGAAATGTAGAGTTTAGTCAATGTTTAGCGATATGTAGAGGATCCAGGACTGACATTGACTGACCACAGGGGCTCGGTGGGTTCCCGTATAAAGCCAACCAATAGATGCTATCCTACTATTGTTTGCATGCTTTAACCTGCCTAGAATTGTGGCTTCTACCCCCAACTGACATCAGCACCTGGTTGTGCTCACCTATTTTTTAATTTCTACCGCCAGTCCTAATGTTTTTCATCATCAAGTGGATCACGTAACGGATCCAAAAACAGTGGGTTCAGTACTCCAATAACTGTTGTGTCAGATCATTGGGCAAGAGGGATAGGAGTCGAGCCACGTCTGTCAGAACACCCTTGACACGGGGGCTAACCACCCCAGGTGTTGTGACATGGCTCAACTGGAATTTGATTCAATATCAGTTGCAAGCCCTTGCAGGTTTGAATGTTTCCCACTCAGTTTTTAGCATAGCAACATGTTTTTTTCTGAAACATGTTTTCCATTGAATCTCCTGTGCCATCAAACCAATCATATCTAATAGTCGTGAATTGGGACTCTTCTTCTTGGAGTCGCCATGCGTGTATGACATGTATGTAATGGATGTAATGGATGTCATGTATGCAAGCAATGTATAACTGTCATGTCATGTCCTGGCATGTCATGTCATGTCATGGTATGGCTTTCCCTGGCCTGGTCTGGCACGTGATGCATGCATGTACGTCAGGTGTCTATGTAAGTCAGGCGTGTATGTATTGTATGCATGCATGATTGCATATATGTCAAGTACAGCAAGTCATGTCATTATGTCATGCATGTCATGCAATTATACGCTGCATGAAATCGACGGAAACTTGATGAACTGCAGTAGTGCAGCATAGACACCGAATGTTTTGCGAAACATTATAGCATCATTTGCAAAAACCGCAGTATGAAAGTAACAAACTTTGTAATGCCACAGAGTTCAACAAAGTACATAATTAGACAGATTGTCCTACCTATACGCATATAAACAAATAAGCATTGCAAATACTGTACCTAAACTCCTATCTACAAATGAACGTCTAATGAATTTGTGCACAAATCAACTTATGGATAATCTACAGGCCAAGTGCCTTTGAATAATTTACCAATAAACATATTCCAATCTGGCATAGCTGTGGCAAAATCGGCAATCTACAACTCCAAAGATTTGCTTCTTAAGCCAAAGGCAGAAACATAACCAGAATTCAGCATTGCAACACCAAAACCACAAGGGCGTCCTCAAGCTGTCAATCCAGCAATAATACGACCTATTCATAGGCAACCTCCATGAACATGTCCATTCATGTCAATTCCAAATCTCGTCCCAAAATAATCTATTTGGTCACCTGGTGAATCCTACCTGGCTGATTCACCTTGGTTCATGTTCACCAGGTATGGTTCCTGATCCGAATCACTACCTGGTGAAAACTGCAAGCCAGGCCTCTCCATGCAGGATTGCACGTTCCCGAAGGAGGAGTGCAGGGTATCTGCCCTGGCCATCAAGGATGTCAGTGACGTCAAGGCGCCCGGGGCACTGGACCATCACTAGTGATTTCAGCATTAATTCACCAGCGAAGAATTTACATCAATCACTAAACATCACACAATCACCAATTCAAGAAGCGAATATATATATATATATATAAATAAATATCTAAATATATATCTAAATATAGAAACATATAGACATAGATATATCATTATTATCATTATAATTGGAATTATTGTTATTATCAGCATTACTATCTGATAGATTATCAAATGTAAAGAAACATATATATATATATAACCCCAAAAAAAGAGATATATATATATATATACATATTTAAATCCATATGCATATATTCTATGGTTCAGCTCTGCAGGCCCAATGCATATGTCATATGAGACATATGTACCAAAATTCATAGTAAGTGTATGTAAGTGTCTTAACATGTGGTTAAACAACTATGTCTACAGGAAAATCACAAACCATGTCAATGTAAATAACAAACACAATATATGAAGTAATAAAATCTTCAGCTCATGTACCCCTTGAACCCAGGGTCCCTATTTTAGTTGAAATCATCTATATAAGATTATCTAAAATATCAATCATAGGTGTGATCTCTTGGTACATTTGTGTGAAAATGGAATATATCAAAAATCAAAGCATTGGTTTACACAATGGAAATCATTCAAGCAAAAGCTGGCGGCTCAAAATGAGGTGTTACGCATATATATTTTAAATGTCAGGCCCAATAATCAATAGCCATGATCAATTGATGTTTGGGTTACCATCTCAAAAGTTCACTTGCCTGTGTCTGGGAAAAACGTTGAAAGATTCAAATTTGATATCGATGAATTTATTACTTATTATGTTAAAGAAAGGGCGAACTGGCAAACAACAGGCGAAGCAGGAGGTGAAGGTTGTAACCACGGTGATCAAAAGCCCCTACTTTAGCTGAAATCATGAAGAAAGAAACGTTTCCATTATCCCAAACGAAGAAGACATACATACAAAAAACACATATTCGGAACATCATCTATCATGGCATCACCGGGAAAAATCATTTTCAACAATCGAAATTGTTTACATACATATAAATACAGATATGTGGCTGCATTCTTTGATATCATGGCGCAAACATTCTCAATACAAAACAAACCAAACATGTCCAAATCGAAAAATATCATCTAGATATCGAGCATCACAGAAACAGCGGCATTCAGCAGTACAAGTGGGCTTATTCAAAACACGGCAAAATTAGGTTAAGTATCCAGAGCAACAAACAGAAGATCAACTCTGACTTCGGCCCTGTGTTTCTTGTTCCTCTACCTTTCCCCTCCCGTTTCCCGTTTCCTTCCCTTTCGCTTCCCCTTTCTTTGGCTGCTTGACGCGCGCGCGCGCGCAACGGAAACGGATACTTTGACAAAAAGAACAGCTATATCTTCCTTTTCCTTTCCCTTTCCTTTCCCTTTCCTTTTCCCTTCCCTTTCCCTCTCTCCTTTCCCTTTCCTTTTCCTTTTTCCTTTCCCTTTTTCCTTTTCCCTTTCCTTTCCCTTTCCTTTTCCCTTTCTCTTCCCCTTTCCATTTCCTTTTCCTTTCCTCTTCCCCTGTTCCTTTCCTTTTTCTTTTCCTTTCTTTGGCTGCTTGACGCGCGCCTGGCGCGCGCGCGCGCAACTGAAACGGATTCATTGACAAAAAGAAAAGCTATATCTTCCTTTTCTTTTCCTTTTCCTTTCCCTTCCTTTCCTTTTCCTATTCCTTTCCCCTTCCTTTCCCTTTCCTTTTCCCTTTCCTTTCCCTTTTCCTTTCCTTTTCC
>VSDK01013725.1:123047-149432 GCA_009767595.1 Symbiodinium kawagutii
CGTAGCTATTGGAAAAACTATGCAAATGGTTTTTGCTCATATGCTTATAGTACCGAAGCGTAGCTATTGGAAAAACTATGCCAATGGTGCTTTTGCTTGTAGCGCCGAACCGTAGCTATTGGAAAAAAACATGCAAATGGTGCTTTTGCTTATAGCACCGAAGCGTAGCTATTGGGAAAAACTGTGCAAATGGTGCTTTTGCTTATAGCACCGAAGCGTAGCTATTGGGAAAAACTGTGCAAATGGTGCTTTTGCTTATAGCACCGAAGCGTAGCTATTGCAAAAACTATGCCAATGGTGCTTTTGCTTATAGTACTATGCAAATGTTGATTTTGCTTATAGTACCGAAGCGTAGCTATTGGAAAACATTTTTAGTCCTGACCATGGAAGCTAGAAGAACCAATAGGCAGCAACTGGAAGAACCAGGGGGTGGCAGATAGAAGAACCAAGGGGTGGCAGATAGAAGAACCAAGGGGTGGCAGATAGAAGAACCAAGGGGTGGCAGATAGAAGAACCAAGGGGTGGCAAATAGAAGAACCAAGGGGTGGCAGATAGAAGAACCAAAGGGTGGCAGATAGAAGAACCAAGGGGTGGCAGATAGAAGAACCAAGGGGTGGCAGATAGAACAACCAAGGGGTGGCAAATAGAAGAACCAAGGGGTGGCAGATAGAAGAACCAAGGGGTGGCAGATAGAAGAACCAAGGGGTGGCAGATAGAAGAACCAAGGGGTGGCAGATAGAAGAACCAAGGGGTGGCAGATAGAAGAACCAAGGGGTGGCAGATAGAAGAACCAAGGGGTGGCAGATAGAAGAACCAAGGGGTGGCAGATAGAAGAACCAAGGGGTGGCAGATAGAAGAACCAAGGGGTGGCAGATAGAAGAACCAAGGGGTGGCAGATAGAAGAACCAAGGGGTGGCAGATAGAAGAACCAAGGGGTGGCAGATAGAAGAACCAAGGGGTGGCAGATAGAAGAACCAAGGGGTGGCAGATAGAAGAACCAAGGGGTGGCAGATAGAAGAACCAAGGGGTGGCAGATAGAAGAACCAAGGGGTGGCAGATAGAAGAACCAAGGGGTGGCAGATAGAAGAACCAAGGGGTGGCAGATAGAAGAACCAAGGGGTGGCAGATAGAAGAACCAAGGGGTGGCAGATAGAAGAACCAAGGGGTGGCAGATAGAAGAACCAAGGGGTGGCAGATAGAAGAACCAAGGGGTGGCAGATAGAAGAACCAAGGGGTGGCAGATAGAAGAACCAAGGGGTGGCAGATAGAAGAACCAAGGGGTGGCAGATAGAAGAACGTAGGGGTGGCAGATAGAAGAACCAAGGGGTGGCAGATAGAAGAACCAAGGGGTGGCAGATAGAAGAACCAAGGGGTGGCAGCTAGAAGAACCAAGGGGTGGCAGATAGAAGAACCAAGGGGTGGCAGATAGAAACACCAAGGGGTGGCAGATAGAAGAACCAAGGGGTGGCAGATAGAAGAACCATGGGGTGGCAGATAGAAGAACCAAGGGGTGGCAGATAGAAGAACCAAGGGGTGGCAGATAGAAGAACCAAGGGGTGGCAGATAGAAGAACCAAGCGTGGCAAATCGAAGAACCAAGGGGTGGCAGATAGAAGAACCAAGGGGTGGCAGATAGAAGAATCAATAGCTACACTTCATCACTTCGGTACTATGAGCAAAAACCATTTGCATAGTTTTTCCAATAGCTACGGGTTCGGTGTTATAAGCAAAAACACTTTTTGCGTAGTTACTTGTGGGTCAATAGCTACACTTCATCACTTCGGTACTATGAGCAAAAACCATTTGCATAGTTTTTCCAATAGCTACGGGTTCGGTGTTATAAGCAAAAACACTTTTTGCGTAGTTTTTTCAAATAGCTACGAGTTGCATATTTTTGTCACTAGCTACGTTTTGGTACTATAAGCAAAAACACCATTTGCATAGCTTTTCCCAATAGCTACGTTGTGCATAGTTTTTTCACTAGCTACGTTTCGGTGCTATAAGCAAAGACACCATTTGCATAGTTTTTCCAATAGCTACGGTTCGGCACTATAAGCAAAAGCACCATGTGCATAGTTTTTCCAATAGCTACGCTTCGGTGGTACTATTGGTTCTACCAGCTGCCAAGTTTGAATATCTTTATTGGTTTTACTAGCTGCCACCTATTGGTTTTACTAGCTGCCACTTTTGTTTTATATATTCTATTTTCTTTCTGTACCACTTGCCACTCCTGAACATAGACCAAATGGTATCACATACAAATCAAGCATCAACATTTTCAAAAGTTTACGTATCGACGCATTGCAAATGTTTCAATAGTTAGATATTTCAAATTGTCGATTGGTTCTTTTAGCTGCCACCTATATGTTCTTCCAGCTGCCACCTCCTGGTTCTACAACTACCACCTGGCAATAAACCTAACCACTATAAACATTATAAATGTTCAAAAAACACCTGTGAAAACCTGGTCTGGCTAAAATAGGGTATTTTAGCTGGTCCCTGGGTTACACCATTCTATCTACTCAGTAGAGCAGGAGATTAATAAATACATAGAGAAAGATATGGTGTGGGGATCAAGGCTGCAATTGGCAACTGGAAACCGGTCCAAATGGCCACAACCAAACTCTCAGAAAGTGTCCCCCCAAATGATTTAGGCAGGAGGATCGGCTAGTTTCTTCTTCGAGGGTAGATAATTACGACTTTGACAAGATTCAAACAGAAACAAAAGATGAATTCACAACATGTGTATACATCATATACCAATGTTCATATGCAAATGCACATGTGTATATCTGTAAATACGTGAATACAACTTAATCCCTTTCCTGCCGGACTAGCGATGATTCCAAGCACACTGCTATCAAAAAAACATGAACGCAAATACTTGAGCTCTACTATCAATTGTATATTGGTCAAATCGAATCAACATTTCAATGCCTTCCAAGACTATTAATCATTGTTTTCCTTACTATTGGTTGGTTATTACCTCCCATTATTGGTTGGTTAATATTGACCCATAGCCATATAGGTTGGTCTCCTGTTTCGGCAGTCAATTGGCTCCACCAGCTCCAAGAACACTTCTCCATGGCAGGGGGCCAGCTGGCAACGATTTACTTCCCATTGTTTTGGGCCGCTTCAGTCGTTATACAGCCCTGCGAAATGATCCAAACAGCGCTGCAAAGTCTGAAAATCAAATTCGATAAAGGCTCTTCAGGCGAATTGAGTGATTCATGCTGTGAACTACTGAGGAATTGGCCTGAATCAGGCAGATTGTTGGCGAAAACCAACCGCAAGTAAGCTTTTACTGTTGGTGAAAAATTGCATTTCCATACCATGCTTCGCGATGCAATCAACCAGGATACTCCGCGATATACAAATGTGATGCAATGAGTGTGTAGACACACAAAAAAGGATATTGAAGGTCACTTAAAACTGCATATGAATTAATAAACATAGTGAAAGCTATATGCAGCTCATGCGAATCGCCCAGGCCCTCGTGATCAACGACCTAAATGTGTCAGGTCTGTGGGCCCGTTGATTTCGTTCCGAGTTCGTTGGCGTTCCGAGGCGCCGGGTTTTGCCACTCAGGGCGAACTTGGAGCGATGTCGTCGAACTTCCGACTGCTCAGCCCTTTCCTGGCGCTCAGCGAGGCGAGGCGAGTTCGTGGAAGGTGAAGCTCTCAGGGTGGCGTGAAAGCTGGTGGAGTTGAAGCTTCATGAGGTGGTTTCGACCTAGCCATGTTGGGAACCCCAAAGTTATGGCTGGTTTACTACTGTAGATAGCTAATAATGGATGATTCGGGGGTACCCATATTTTGAGAAACACCCATCATGTCGTTTGGGGGTGGCGAGTTGTGAGTTCGTTCACGGTGAGGTTGAAGAAATGTTGAAAGTTAACCATTCAGCAAAGCATATCAGTCGTCGATGAAGGCGACCAAAGGGTTGACGACATGTTAACCAGTGCTTGGCCAATGCATTGATTGCACGTCATCAACCAAACCAATGATTTGATAGTTAATGGCTACCCAGGATTAATAACCCCTGGTTGATTAACTAGGGGGTATCCCCTAAAAGCCTTGGTTTTCCATTAAAATGGGAACCCCCCTAGTTAATCAACCAGGGGTTTATTAATCCTGGGTTACCATTAATCAACTAGTTCAAGAAACTCAGGGTCGTTTCTTTTTGCCGACGAGGGTGCACTACTCCACTTACTCCACTCAGCTATTCCTCATGAGCATCTCTGGGCATGGCGGGGGTCTGCCTGCCCCATGCTAATGACAGGCCAGCCAAAGCGACTCAACAACTTAACAACTTAATCAACTGACAACCTGCACCAACCTCACACCTTAAAACTTAATCAACCGACCAAGCCACCAACTGACCACCGAACAACCAGGCAAACAACCAGCAGACCAACCCCCGCAAGAAAAACAAAACAATTGATCATAAACAAATAGACCCACTGAATTGCCTACGCAATTGTCCCAAGTATCTGGGAATGGAAAAACTTAAATGTTCAATGTTTAGGGATGTTGATTGGGGTGTCAAGAGCAATGTAGTCTACATCATTCCCGCACAAAAACACTTGCCAGCTGTGATCAGCTATCATCTGAAAGACCCTATATCCAGCTCTTGCTGTGCAAGCTTCGAACAGTTGCAGGTCGTACTCATCGTACATGCCTTGGTCATCCAGAGTGCTCTGACCCTTTCATCCGCAATATACTGACAAATGAAACCAAATAGCATGTTGCGGCTTAACTTTTGGTGTACCACACACACACACACACTGGAACCCTGTGTACCAACATGTTTTTGTGCACCAATCAACCTGAGAAATAGAGTTGTTCCATACGTGAGTCCACATCCTGCCAGAACCATAACTTGCTTCTTTGAATTTGGTCTCCAACCAAAATACACTGAGAGATACATGCAAAGGAACTCATTTTGTGGCAATACGGACTCATATCAAATGTCATTGTGCAAGACCTCGGAACAAGGAAATTCCCTTTCCAAGATTTGCAGAACGACTAAATTGTGAAACGTGTCTTGTGGAAGGTCTTAATATGGTCTTAATATAAAGAAAACACACGCGCATATGTATGGATCGGCTTTGTACCAAATCCATTCGTGAGCATCATCTTTTCACTGCACACTGCTACTCCATTCACAAAATGATTGTTTTCCGTGAGAATTGCACACGTTTCTTTCACATGTTTGCCCAACATACGAGTTCTGCAATCTAATCCCTTCACAAGATGTCTGAACACAACATCGTCCAGGAACCAACGGCAACATATTCTCATGCAAAACCTGTTGAGAAGACTTGTGTTGGCAAACGCTCTACATCTTTGTGAGTAGGCGGAAGTCGTTTGTACGGACCATCGGATATATAGGTTTTTAGTTCACGAACCATGTCCAGCAATGGCTCAAACGTTCTAGGTTTCTAGGTGTCGTATAGTATATTTACCATTATTTACCTGCATTCGGGTCATTTTTCTACATAAATGCTGGTCAATATGCCAGCACCATGGGGTGTCTGGGTAATGAGTTTGAGACAAAAAACAACAACTCCACTGCGGCTGTTTTGATGGAGGGCTTGTACATTGTACAGGAGCTCCGTAAAAGAACTGTTCTGTACGAAACAGATTCTTGAGAGATCAAGCCGATTTAACGTATGAAATTTGCAAGCCTTTTCTAGCGAGGCATGCTAAAAATTGCTGAGGAAGATCAATTCATTCTGTTTTATCATGATTGCAGGTAATTACCCTCAGGGGAGGCTTCTGAGCAGCCAGATGTCCCATGACAAATTTTTGGCGCGGTCACCATGGCGAGTGACTGAAAATACCCGCTCCGGTCGGTGTAAAGGTCGGCGAGGCAGTCTGAGCAATGCGCGCTGTCGCAATCGCTCGCTGCTGTCCCCCAGGGCTGTTCAGTCAACGTACCATGGCGCTCAACGTGCTAGTTCTCGAAAGAAAAGCACATATTTTTCGAAACGAACATAGATATTGGTCCGATCCTTCAGCTTTATTTGCATCTTTTTGGGAGTTGGAGAATGGAACCTGCCAATTCTTCCTGTTTGATCACAGACCTGATATAATAACCGACAAAACTAAAAAACTGATCTACCATTCTTTACATGTTCATGATCGAATGATAAGTGATTCTACTTACTACTCTGCTACTCCTACTACTATTACCATTATTATTACCATGATTATTACTTTTCGACCTGCATATCACTACTGTATATGGTCCTGAAAAAAAATCCCGACATCACGACTGATCTGCGGCTGCGACGCAAACGGCTCCAGCCTTTCTTTCCAGGCTGGCAAAGGAGCACACGTTCATGTCATCCTGGTGGCAACAGCTGGGTGCTTCTTAAAATGGGGTATAGATTGTCAATAAAACATGATGGGTTGGTGGTTGAACCACCCCGTCATGAAAACTATGCTTGTCAACCAACCGTTGGTTAATAATTAATTACCAGGGAAAATACAAAATGCTTAAAACCACCAGCCAAATGATTTGAAACGCTATAATTAAATGGCTAAATAAACAGAATAACTTTTCAACAGCTGACTAGTAAATCCAATGTATTCCCGGCGGCTTGGGAACCACTGTCCCAAATTCTATCCAAGCTGGATTCATGTTTTTTGAAACAAGTGATTTCAATACTGTTTGAAGCAACTCATTTCATTACCTTCCATTTCGTTGCTGCTTTGAAACAACTCATTTCACTACCGTCCATTTCGTTGCAGCTTTGAACCAATTTTATATCTTTATTGCCGTCCATTTCGTTGCTGCTTAAAAACAACTCATTTCGTTAACTTCCATCTCATTACTGCTTTGAAACAAACTCATTTCACCACCTTAGATTTCGTATCATTTCGTTACTGCTTTAAAACTTCTCCTTTCATACCTTCCATTTCGTCACTGTTTGAAACAACTCATTTCATTACTTTCCATTTCGTCACTGCTTTGAAACAACCTTCCATTTTGTTGCTGCTTAAAAACAACTCATTTCATTACCTTCCATTTCGTTAAAGCTTTGAAACAACTCATTTCATTACCTTACATTTCGTTACTGCTTTCAAACAACTCATTTCATTACATTCCATTTCGTCACTGCTTTGAAAAAACTCATTTCATTACATTCCATTTCGTCACTGCTTTGAAAAAACTCATTTCATTACATTCCATTTCGTCACTGCTTTGAAAAAACTCATTTCATTACCTGACATTTTGTTACCGCTTTCAAGCAACTCATTTCATTACCTTCCATTTCCTCACTGTTTGCAACCACTTTGCAGTCTTAAATTTCCTTCCATTTCGTTGCTGTTTTGAAACAGCTAATTTCATTACCTTATATTTCGTTGCTGTTTGAAACAAGTCGTTTAATTGCTTTCCATTTCGTTACTGCTTTGAAACAACTCATTTGATTACCTTTCATGTCGTTACTGCTTCGAAACAACTTTACATTTTTATTGCCTTCCATTTCGCTGCTGCTTAAAAACGACTCATTTCATTACCTTCCATTTCGTTACTTTCTTGGAACAACTACGTTCATTACTTTCAATTTCGTTTCTGCTTGAAACAACTACTTCCATTGCCTTTTCCATTTCGTTGCTGTTTGAAAAAAACAGATTTCATTGCTTTCCATTTTATAACTGTTTGAAACAGCTAATTTCACTTCCTTCCATTTCATTACTTTTGAAACAACTACTTTCATTGTTTTCCATTCCCTGGATCGGTTTGGATGACTCCTTTTCTTTCGATGCCTAGCCATGCCTAGGCCACACTAGGCTTGGTTGAGCCCTAAGTCCATCGCCATCGACTCATTGCAACGAGTCAACGGCAAGGCCCCTGCAGCTAGAAATCTGTTTCTTCATGTACCCTAATTTCATGGTGGTTCCATGAGCGGCTTTCACCATCTTTCGAATTCCTTGAGTGCGAGGACAAGCAAGACTTGTGGGGCGCCAGTCCCCAAACAACAATCCTGAACTAATCTCTGCTGACAGAAAGCAGTCGCATCGGGCTGCAGTGGGTACTGCTTGGTGATGTCGCCACCACGGAACCCCAGAACAGCTGAGAAGTCTTTTGGCGCTGCTGATCTGGAGGAATTGAAGGAAAAGTTCGGTGCGGAGGAACAGATTTCAATCCTGCAAGGTCGATCCCTGTTCAGCCACAAACCTTTATCCTGGCGTATTGAGGTAGACAATGATCGCAAACGTGTCAGAAAGTGAAGGTAATGATCAAATGGGATGATGCTCTGTATACACGCCTGACATGCCTGAAACACATCTCTATACAACAGCCACGGTGAAATCCAAAAAAACACACGGACTCAGCACCGTTGTTTTCGTCGGTGCCGCGAAAGAAGACCCCGTGGATCCCCGTGGCCGCCCGTGGCCCATCTGGACCTCGGCATCGAAACCAACTTTCATCGAGTCAACGGAGAAAATGTCCTTTTTCAGTGGCACAGACGCCGTCGAAATCGACGAATCCAAAGCTTCCTGCGGTGGATCGTGGGGCTGGAGCGCACCGGGCGCCAGTTAGTGGCTCCCAAAGTCAAGGGATTCTAATGGGTGGAAATACGAACGGAGAAGAACTGAAACATATTCAATATTAACCAACCAATAATGGGGTATAATAACCAACAATTTTAAAGGGAAACCAATGGTTAATGATGGGGAACCAGGGGTACAGGGTTTTGACCCAGAGCCATATCAGTTTTGATGTTTATAAGCATGCTGCTGGTAATATTCATGTTGTTTAGAATTCTATGCATTGTTGTTTCGGAACATTTGGGTGACAACTTCCAATTTGGTGGATGCATCCAGGAAAATTTGAATCAGGCAGTTTTATCGAAAACCGGGCAGCAACAGGCTCCAGAAGTACCAACTTTCTGGGTTAATGTTGGGTCAAGGAGTCAAAGCGAGGTCTTTTGTTGAGGGGATACATTCCCAGGCACTCCAGGTATACACATGAAGATTTAAGTAAATTAACGTAACCCTTGTTATGCAAAATTGGTGAACTACCCCCAAACCGACAAACTAACCCATTTACCTTTCAACTATTTTCAACTACCCCAACATTTATGAATAAACTACCTAATCAACTGCAGTCTGCCTTGTTATGCTACAATAATCACTACCATTTAACCTATAGTAAACTACCTCATCAACTACAGTAAACTACCTAATGAACTACATGGAATAATGACACCTATAGTAAACTACCCCATTTACCATTCAATTACCATGAACTACCTGCAAATCCACCACAATTACAATTGATCGGCTGGAAAAATGGGCATCCATCGGCTTCCCCATGCGCGACAACTCCGCCTCGAAAAGAAACTTGAATGGAACTCAGTGTCTATATGTAAATTCATATATGTATAATTTTGAAGTATGAATACAAATATCTATATCGAACCATCCATCCATCCATCCATCCATCCATCCATCCGTCCATCCATCCATCCATCCATCAATCCATCTGTCGATATGTGTACATATTTACTAAGTATGTGTATGAACAAACAACTTGATAGACATATATATATATATCCGTACATGTATCTTTGCGTACAAGTATCTTCAGCCATGGTCATGTTTTGCTATACTGCCGAAGGTTTCAAAAACTTGACAGACTTCATCTCGATGGTCAACACAATCCGTATGAAAAACTGGGATGACTGCGTCCCACTGATGCTGAGTGTATCATCAATGTACCAAATGCCTTATTGGCGCACATGGAATCAAAAAATATGGGTCATCTTTGATGTTTTGGTAATCAAAACTCTTGGGAGCAATACTATTGAATAAATATGGGTTTATGTTGCATCTGCTCCAGGATCAATAACAAGTAACATCAAAGGTACATGCAAATAGTTGTCACATAGATCATTAAAAACATATCACATGATATGATATGATGTAGTACTGTATTATATGATATTAAATTACCTTGTATATCGTATAATATTAGATTACATGATGCTGTATACTACTAAATTATGTTTTACACATGTACACACATACATATGCATACTACACATTGTGCCGCATACTTATTGACTTCGGCTACCGGTCTTCCTTGGTGCAGCCAGACACACAAATCACAACACTGGCAGCATTGACAACAAACCAAGTACCAACTTCATGGGATGCATGTAACATTGTCATGAAAGTAAAAGTGGTAGCAAACACCTGCTGCTGATTTTGTTGACATCGAAGCTCTTCTAACCTGGACTTGTCCATCGAATCGGGTACCCATAGGTAATCCATATCCAATGAACACTCCGGGCACTCCATACCCATGGGCACACTATGGTGTGTATTGTTGGTGCGAATGATCATTCAGGGACACAGGATGCTGGGAGTAGAGATTTGAGTTTCTATAAACCCCCATGTGTATGTTCAAACCATTTCCTTAAATGATAAGAAACAAATAACACATATGTATGTGTCAACGAACACAAACCATACCTTGCATGCATCGTGATGCATGTCTGTGCATGAATGCGTGAACATACATGTTTACATGTGCACCAGTAAAGTGGAACACTGCACAGGTCCAAGTATTTTGTTGGGCAACAAACAACACTAGCAACTTGCAACGTGGCGAACAATGATAAATCAGCCTGGTGATGGCCACGTGGTAAATTAATGAGTGATTCATGAAATTATTGACGACACCCTGTTGAATATGAAGGCATAAGGAAGACATTTGTACAAAACAAATATCATGAACATACCCTGATATCCAATGAATGCAATAATCCTATTTACTTGTATCTTATAGCACAAATGTAGTTGTGTGTGCAATTTAACTATCATACTCAGTTCTATATTCTGTACTAAGTGTGTCCAAAACATGTAACCTGTACATTGACAAAAACACAACATCAACAACAACAACAACAACAACGACAACAAGAACAACATGAACAACACTAACACCGCCGCCGCCACCACCACCACCACCACCAGCACCATCACAACAACGACAGCAACAACGACGCATGTGCATATATGTGTGCAAAACAACAAAAACAAACACATATGTATTGAAACATATCGATACAAAAACAAATAAAAAAACATGTAACACATATATGTATTCAAATCTACTGTAAATATACATATATGTATAAATAGATAAATAAATAAATATATATATATACCTGTAGCCGCTTTGTGCTTTGTTTTGCTCAAAGGACTCTGAAATGGTATGCTTCAAGATGGCATGATCAAAATACATCCCTTTTGTCAAAATACATCCTTTTATGAAATAGTGTTTTTTGGTCAATCCAACATATCCAACATACACCATCAAAATTGTAGTTGTCTTCTTCAATGCATCCACCGCAATCCACTCCCACTCACCTTTGCCCACTGGCGGCTCGATGGATGTCGCTGCGATGCACCGTGGGGGTGCCAAGCTGTGGTCAGGGCATAGCATGGGTTTCCATAAACTCCAAAACAATAAGGTTCACCAAAATAGATCGAGTATATAGCCAACCTTTTGGTTAATAAGTTGGATCACTTTGGGTGCATAGCACAAAAGGAATCACAAATCAGGATACCCATCCATACCCCGCTCATCCAAGTCAGAGTTGACAAGGCTTTCTTGGTAGGTAATGAGCGATCTCATTATCAGAGATTGGTGAATCGACCGTATGTTGACCCTGCGGGACACACGGGATGGGCGACCGATATAATCTTCTTGAACTTGGTTTGTGGATGCCAGAGGGCTTTGCACCCACTCTCCCCGTTGCGCTTGGGTTTGAAGCTCCACTGCACAATGTGCAATCATGTGGCACTTGGGTACCATTGGAAACCGTTTCTTCCTTTGCTTCAAAGTCAGATCTGCGCACGTTGAGTACAACGCTAAGAACCTGAATATTGCCTTGGCCACCTGCAAAGCATCATGCTTTCTGATCCAGTACCCGCTGTGGTACAAGAACACCAAAGCGACATTCAAGGATCGAGCTGCACCAGCCTCAGAGCAAACAATGGCATCAGTTCAAAAATGATAGGGTAAACATCCTTCAACCCTTCCACTTTCCTTTCACAAAAAAAAACCAAAAGGTGATAGCTAAAGAACTGGACAAGGTACAATGGCAACCAAGAGAGGATCATCCGTTTTCCCATCAATGTATTGTCGTCCAAAAAAGTCTAAGAACAGCATGAACTCTGTTGATGCTTGTCCTTTGGACCACTTCCCCAGCGGCGCCACTGTACTTGATGGAAAGTTGAGAGTATCACGGGAAATCTCTGTAATGAATGGTGTGGTTTTCTTTGACCGAAAGTAGTCCCTGTAAATCTGCGTGAGCCAAGAAAAGCGTAGTTCCACACTTCCATTGGGAAGACATCCCAAGTCAGATTCCACTATTGCAACGCATGCTCCTGCAGTGAAATGCTTGAGGACGCCCAAATGAGCGTTATGCCACAAATCAGTGCAGAAAAAGCTGACTTGATCCTCTTGCGATGTCAATGGCAAACCTTTCAGAATGGGGGGTGTGGAGTCCCATGGTAGACTTTGTCCTATCGTAGCTACCCACAAAGCCGATGGTGAAACATCTTCAAATGGCATTGCCACTGCTCCATGCCCATCTGCCTCTTGCCCGGCGAGGCAAAGCCAACAAACTCCCTGACAACTCTTCCGAGAAGAGGGTCCCCGTGGCACATTGGCAAAAGATCGTTTCATTCCTGAAAGTTTGCTCAAAGCTGGCAAGTCCCCTTTGGTGCCCAAATGGCACATCCAAACATGAGTCTGTCCATCACTGGAGGTTATGCCGTTTGTCAATAGCATGTGAACATCCAGTGCAAATTGCTCAACCAGCGTTGGAATTGCTTCGGGACACGAAACTGAAAGGGTCTTCAAGACGGCTGCAAAGATAAAATTTGTAGTCCATGTTTTGCCTGTGAAGTTTAATCCCATACTGTTGCGCTTCAATCTCTTTCGATGCTTTCCAGCTGCTAGGTAGGAACGAGTGCCCCGGCCAATGGCCCCATGAGCACTGAGCACCCAGATGGGTAAATGCTTCTGGCTTCTTCCCTCGTCAGTATGTGAGTAAAATGGCACACAACTGCCCAAGTCCAAAATACCCTCTTGTTCCAGATTGAACACAAAGTGTGTCGGGTTGATATCGCGGTACCGTCTCCAAAACTCTTTCAACACAGGTTTCATTTTTTGGATGGTTGGTGTTCCAGTGAACTGCCGTGCAAAACGCCCTGTGTTCAACAATAGCTTCACCCAGCTACTCAATTTGACAAACGGGAAGCCTTTCATATTCATAGGTCCGTCTCCCAGTTTCAATCGGTCGATGTCAACTGGTGCAGTCATGCCAGCTTTGAGTAAAACCCGGTGAACTCCCTTTTCAGAGTCTTCTAACCGTACATCAGCAAAATCCATCAAGTGCTGACTGGCCCGAGGATTGCAATCGACCTCAGCCCTCGCCAATTCGACGAGGTGTTTGCAGGGGGCCTCAGCACGGCAAACACTGGAAGTTACCATCATGTCTTAGAAGACATGTTGGGCAGTTCATGGTTGGGGCAGTGTTGGGGCAGCTGGTGTGAGACCATCACTGATGATTTGGAAGGACATCCAATGATAAATTGTGCGCCATATATATGGTGTGGGTTGTTGCGCTGGTGTGCGTGATCAACAAAACGAGCAATTCCTGAGTCACAAGCATAGGCTGCACAGCATGCAACGCTCTGACATTTTGTTTCCACCACAGTGCCAAGTATGGTGCCTCCATGAATTAACATCGAATCCTCTCCCGTTGGTCAGCCCTGGTCCCAGTAACATAGACGTAGTATGGAGGGTCTGGTGGGGGGATCCTATTCAGGGCTCCTTCGCCCCCACTCTCTTCTCGGTTTCTGCATCCTACATGCTTTGCAAATTCCCCTATGAGAGCAGCTTCCAACATGTGAACCAAGTCAACACTATCCGATGTGGCTATCAACCACATTACTTTGAATCCATTTTCTTGGTAGAGTTGGAACCTGCTATGGGGATTTGCGGTCACTCCAATCTTGAAAATTGCAAGCCGGATTCCCAACTTCTCACGGAATTGGATGACCTTGCTTTTGCAGTGGGCCAACAACTTCCCACAGTGAGGTTTGTTCAAACCTGTAGGCATGCAGTGGTCTACCAAAGCTTCAGGGAGCATCAGTGCACCAGGTTGATGCGATGTTGCAACATTGTCCTTGGGCAGTGACAAGCCACCCCAAAAGCCATTTATGTCACCACCAAAGAAAAATACATTTAAGATTTGGACTGCCTGCGCTATGGAAATTGTCTACCATGTGTCATCCAATCCAATTGCTGAGGAGCCTGAGCGTTGTTTGGAAGAGCTTGCGCTGAGGCGGAAGGCAAGTTTGTGCTCCATGATGAGCACCCCCGATCAAAGTACTGCATATCTAGTATGTCCACATCTAGAGGTGCATTGTCCATTCTCGGTTTCCTCAGCTAAAGGAATGCAAACAAGTTCACCAAAACCCTGTGGAAAAAACATGTAGTGAGCTTACAACAAGTTGAATCGCGGTTTTGTTGCGTCTAGCTGCTTAGCTTGTTGGACATCTTCCCATTGGCCAGCAACACGCTTCTGTCCTGAATGGGGACATTCATAGCTTAAGAGCTCCAGCAAAAAGTCGCGGTCTTCATCATCACCACCGTCCGCCATGGACAGTCAGCTTCCGTAATGTTGACTGGATTGTTTTTTTTTGTACATGTCTTGCAACTCGCCACTAGCATTCACAAAGATGGCTCAAAAAGTTGTGTAGCATTTATAGCATCATGTTTCAATATTTGATTGAAGAATCATTTTGAACTATCAACAAATTAACCATATGTTGTTCTCAACCTTTGTTACGTTGAAGCTCCCCCTTTGCACCCTCCTGTGTTTGAGGAATCAATGGCGGGATGTGTCAGGGATTGGCCAAGCGGTGTTGGTTTCCATAAATGCTCCAAGAATGCATGGGATCAACGCAAACATGCATTGGTCAGCCATCAGCTGCAGGTGGCCCAATCCGTGCTGGGCTCTCCGGCACCATTGGCAATGAGGCGTGCGCAATGCATCAGAACTTTGTTCGGGTCACCGCCTGGCCAATGGGATTTTCCAAAATGGCTTTTGAACCTCGATATCATTACTGTGCTTGGAAATGGTGGGGCCAATAGCCAGTCCAAGAAAGAAGAGATCACAGAAAGATAAAAGGTTTCAGGATGATGAGTCCAACAACCACCAACCCCATGCATCAGCAACTATCTTTTTCCATCACCCAGCGCTAGCATCTTTGAACCGGGTACACCCCTAAAGATTTGAAAGTTGGCACTTGGGACTCCTCACATGTTTTGATCAAAACACGTGTTCACGAGTCTACTGCCATGACATCGCCAAAATTCGGCTCCGTGGTCCATTTGAACCCTATGGGCCTTGCATCCAGTACAGGCTACCCAAGAATCTACTGTAACTCTCAGGGCTGTAGGGAAGCAAGCATTGAGATATAGATACCCATTATCCATCTCTCACTCCGAGCCCACTTTTCGAAGGATCCGCAGAAGGTTCCTGGGCAGTCAAGTGAATGAATGAAGAAACAATATATTGTAGAGCTGCTTTGCTTTGTTTTCTAGTGCTGAACATGAACATGGTTGATTTTCGAGATGACTGAAATTACTGACCCTGGATTCTCTCAACTTAAGCCGGGGTTCTTTGCTGCCACCTCTGCCGTGGTCACTTTGCTGCACCTTTGTGCACATGCATGGCATGAGCACCACAGGCTTCAAGAACCAATCTCTTCTGTGGACGAGGCACGCGGCTGTTGTTGAACGGATCTGGGCATCAACTTTCTTCAGGAGCCTGAAATGACAGGAGATGTTCAGGGCATGATTTAGATGTCACTCTCAGACATGAATGCCATGTATCAAGATATGTAAGCTAGTTCATACAATTTAAAATATCATAGATGAAATGCGTAATAAAACACCCAAAGATTATTTTTCAAATACCACTGCTCAGTTGTGGTTTCCATGAAGCTAGGGAACTCGGTTTTCTTTGGATCCGAAAGATCTTTGCTGGTAAGATCAGCAGCATCAATCTTCACCAGTTCACACTTCTCATACTCCGACTCCAACGTGGACACAGCAGATTCCAAGCTCGTGGTACACCTTACTTGGTCGCATCATGGATAGGGTACTGGCTGCAGTTGTGAGGTAGTGTCATTGATTAAGAGTGGCTGAAACTTAGAACCAGACTTGGTCACCCTTTTGCCATCAGGACTGTCTGGGGTTTTCTCTGCTGCCGCCAGGCTAGACTCCAACTGCTGGGTCAGTTCCGTCAGTTTAGAGGCTCGGGTAAGAAGACTGTCAGTGAAGCGATTGAACTTCTGATACTCCTGTACAAGGGTTCACAAGTTGGAGGCTACCAGCAACATGATCAACACATGCATATATATCCTATCCTGGATTACTTGCATGTGTGAATGTTGTAACATGTGTTGATATGTGTTGTTGACTGCATAGGTTCCCCCCTCCTTCTCAGCAGTGTTGACCTGCTCCGCCCCCTTCTCTTGGTCCGTGGCATCACCATCCTCGTTGTCAGAAGCACCACGTTCAACGCCAATCCGACGGAAGGTGACATCCTTGTCCCCCACCTGGCATGATTTGGCAAAAGGGAGGTATCGTTTGTTTGATGCCAGGTTCTGTTCTAACATGGGTTGGGGCCTCTTGATCACGCTGCTCATGACGTTCTTCGTCTTCACTCAGACTCTCATCACCCTCCTCGTGGATGACGTAATACTTCTTCAGGTTTTTGTTGTATCGGTCTCTCCTTACTTTGAACCAAAATCTGTTGGATGACCAAGGTAAACAAACAAGGAACTGTAGCTCTCACAATCAAATTATATTCATAGCATCCCAGATTCCCAATACCCAAGTTGCAGGAAAGATTCTTGGTAAGCTTCTCCGCATTGCCAGGCTTCTCACAGTGCTCAACAACGCTTCGGATGTAACTCCTTATTTAGCTCACCGTGGCTGGATTACGTTGGGGTTATTGCAGCATTGCGACCCAACAGTTGGCAAACCACATAGAGAACAATACTTATTTGAATGTATTTGAATGTTAAAATGCAAATGTTTTCCAACACACATCGAGGCTAACAACATCCACATGAACTGAACTTAGACCCAAGGGACGCACTCCAGTTGAGGACCCGAGACATGGATTCTTTGGTAAACCAACCACGCTTCTTGCGCTTGCTCAAGCGATTGGTCTTTGTCAAGCTCTTGGTCACCCGAGTGATGAACAACTCCTGGACAAACAAAATGGAAGGATGCATTTCCAAGTTCCATGAGTGATCATGTGTAAATGAAGGCTATGGAATATGATTTAAAGCCCCTCAGATCACCAACTGTAAATAGTAGGCACAACAAACAACATCATCATTAAAATCGATTGGGATATTTGAGGATGACATGTGAACCCGATCCTTGGACCATCCAGCTTTCTCCAAATGGTCAATCAAGTCTTCACGGTCTTGCCTGGAACCAGACAACCAACGTTGGTGAATATTTTCAGGGACTAGTAGTTTGCCACTGGGCTTGCGCTCACACAGGCGGCGGAGCCTGTTGAGGCGTGCTGCCTCAGTAGGCGGCGCATTCCCAGAGGCCTGCGGTTGGGCCTGGGGCTGTGCTCCCAGCTGAAGCTTCTTGGGAGTCACATGGACCGATGGTGGGGCGGCTGATGCGGCTGGGGGGGGGGGGGCAATGACTGGGGGTGGAGTTGCCACCGCTGATTTAGCAGCTGCACTCATGGACAGAGATGCCATAGACGCACGTAGCTGCGCCATCTCAGCTTCCAATCTTTTGTTGACCTAGCGACTTGAACCATGGTCAGTAGGAGAAGAACATACTTACGCAGCGAGTGGCCAAACTTTAAACTTTTTTTGGTTGGGTTCGCGCGACCGCCGGGGGTCTGAAAATGGAGGCCCCACGGTCGCGCGAACCCAACCCAGCAAATAAGTTCAAACTTTTTTTTTGCAAGGAAACCCATTGAGTAAGCATATTCCATAGTAGAACTATGATGGTTTAAAGGATCAGTGTTCTTCTAGTTTTTTCATCATTGATTGAAGGGCTGGTGAAACAAGCCAACACACAACTATGAACCACCATGCTTCTGATTTGCCAAGACTTTTTTACCTAAAGCCCAACTTGGAGAAGAGGACCCATTCGATGTAAAACATATCACATATAACCCAGTCCCCGCAATCCCCTCAAGGAAGCCTCCATAAGATCCTCCACATTGGTGGGTGCAGCGGGTGTAGCAGGTGCATGCGAAGGGTCAGGCTGCTTCCCCTTCACCCGTTTGGGTTTCGACGGATTGGGAGATGGCTGGTCTGGCTTGGCCGGGCTCCGGCTATGCTTTGCAGGTTCCTCCTGTTGCTTCTTGCTACGTGTAGAGGAAGAAGGCGGCTTGGCTTTGGACTTGGCTGAAGTCTTGCGACCAGAAGTGGTACCGGTATCTCCAAGTTCCTCTTCGGTTGCCTGATCCCAATCCACTAACAATGGAATAAGCAACCATATGGTTCGGCTGGATTTGCAAAATAGTCTGTAGGAAACACAGCCTGCAACATATAAACAAAGGCAAGGAGCTGGTTGGGTTTCCGCTTCCTAAGATTGGCGCATGTTGATTTTGTATGCGCATGCATGCGAATGCCTGATGATGCAACAAGGCGATGGTGGTTCAACATGAGATTCCTGTCTCAGTCGTCATTAGTGTATTGACAAGGCTCAGATACAGCAGCCTTAGTCGCAGCTTCCTTCAACTTGGCAAGCTTTTCTTCATACTCCTGGACTTGCAGATGGGTAGAAGTATCAGCTCATAGGCTTGAACATGGCAATCCACAACACATAAGCACAAAACGATGCTACAATATCTTGCATACAATTTCAGCATGTTCCGGTTTGTTTGCGTTGGCTGGTGTTTTGTTGAAATGAAATCATTAAACCAGTAGGAAGGTATGTTTAAGCTCCTTGATTTCTTGAGCCAGTTGATCTTTTCCTTCAGATTCCGTTTTCACAGCCACCAATTTCTTCTGACCATCTTGAAGTTCTGAACAGCTCCATTGCTTCGATGGCACAGGTCTAGTGCCTTGATCCTTTTTGGGAGCCATTCCCCTAAAGACTTACCAGGTTTCCCTAATGAGCAGAGCCAAATCCTTTGGAAAGCATGTAAGAGACGTTTGGAAGACCATGGAACCCCAATGGATGCTATAAAGTCACATAAAATCTCATAAAAATGGCTTATAGCAATATAGCCAAAATCCATCTAAAATACGTAAAAAGTACGTACTTTTGTACGCCAAAACACGGCCTTATACGCCAAAACACGCCCTTTGTACGCGTACACTTTTCGGTACGCCAAAATACGCCAAAATACGTATTTTATACGTATTTAGTACGTATTTTGAGGGTATCCCTGAAATTGTTAAAAAATGCTTTTTTCAACCAAAATCCATTCCCGAATGTCCATTTAGAATAGTTGACAGCGACTGAAATCAAGGAAAACAAAGAGCTCACAACAATTTGCAAACAACAATGAGCACTGTCTCTTGTGCTCATGAACTTGGCCCTTTTTCCTTGGCGTTGTGCAGCCGCGAATTGTCTTGGCCTAATCCTATGTAGGATGTTCCCAATTTTGGGGCTCTGTAATGGGTGCCAACACCACAATGCCACAAGCGTCAGGCAACAAATTAAGAAACATTGGCATCAGGATTGTTTGGATGTTACATGTTGCAAACACATTTGTTGATTTGTTGGGCCCCTGGCATTATCGATGTTGGTAGTTCCCAAACTGAAAAGGCCACAGCAAATTAGATGTGGGTTGGAAACATTCGGCGAGATTCACCTAATGATAAGTCCCGGGCTCCACGGAGATAGCAAAAGACACTTTGCATAGCAGCATCATGCCACCAATCAGTGTCATCCCACTTCAAAGTATCGAACAGGAATGACGTCAACTCCCAATTATCATCTTCCAATCGGGTACCAAACCACAGGCCGTGCGTGGAACAGAAGCGTTTGTAGAGCTTGGCAATCTTGATTGCGAATCTCGGGGGATAAATCCTCAGAGAAACCAGCTGGAGGCAAGAGGATATGTTATATACATCAACCGCATGTTAATTAAATGCATGTAAGCATGCATTTATCCACCTTGGATTTCCTTGGTATTATATCATACATTCATGTGTATGTCAAGGCAGAATGTGTACTACAACGCCCTGCTGTCCAGAAGACAATGATCGCTAACATGATTGAATCCAATAACTTTTTCTGCCCACAATATATCACCAATATAGATCAAACTATCTACATAATCCAGTATAGCCTACTGAAGTCCAAACATGATATGTGCGAAACAAAACAGAATAAGAAACGTGCTCAATCAAGATCAGCCACCCTGTAGATTTCAAGAAATCCGATCCACAGAAGGATTTTTTGCCCTGCTTGTTCTTGTAGCTCTTCGTGGATTTGACACCGCCCTTTTTGTTGTGCAATGCTTTGATCATTTTTCCAAGGTCAAGGAGCTTCACTGTGGGACAATTGCTCCACCCTATGTGTCTCTTAGCTGTTGCTGATCCATACATGCAGGCCCACCAGCGGCTTTCGAAAACCTGAAGGGACTTCGGGGAACCAACCAATCATTTGGGTACCCAGTATCCATCCTTCTTAATGCATTAGATCCACCAACATTCAAAACCAAACATGATCAGTTCAAACCAAACACCAACCTTAGGACAAAGTCGCCAAAGTAGCCGTATACGTGGGTGCCACAAGACTTGGCTGCTGGATGGCTGTTCTATCATCCATCCTCCCCCCATTGCCGAGATGGCCAGGACCAATAGCACAACCCTGCGGTGAAGGGCGAGGCAATGGCTGGACGAGGCACAGTGACTGGCAGGCAACTACTTTTACGGTTACAAATCAGTGTTGCTCAAAATCTGAATCAAATATTGACCCTCAAGAAATGTATTGGGGTCAGAACATTTGAAGTCTAATGCATTGCAGTGCCCTGATGCTGTACAGTGTTGCTTTTGAGCTGAACCCCAAGACCCCAAAGAAGTTGTCATATCACAACCCACAATCTATTAACACTGTTGACACACTGGTTTGGGCTCAACACTCCGTGGCCTGGACGTGAGACAATTTCCATCCCGTACAAATCGGTGTTGCTGCATACCGAGAGGATCAAAGGGCGCTCGGTAATGAGTCCCCGATGAGATGCAAACATAGGAGCTGCACACAAGGCCTATTAGGACAAAAAAATTGTCCATCTTCGCATTCAATATCGAAAGCAGGACCAACCTCAAGTGGGAAGACCATCATTGCTATGGACATGTCAGGGTGTGCAACGCAACCTATCATGTTAAGGGTAATTACTGAGAAACCTTGGAAATCCATGAGGGATTCAAAGCAAATCTCACTAACATCAATTCATATTTAACCATTCTATGATTGCAGCTAGATAACGCGAATCCAGCATCTTCCAACAGGTTCATGGCATCCTGCTTGTGTGGATCTCGAGTTGGATCTCCCAGAAGAATATCAAAGCTTGCTGTGGGTACTCCATTAGCTTTCATCACCCGGCTGACCCAGCCACGGCCAGAAAAGATCTCGATGAATCCAGAGTCCTGAAAGGTGGCAACGCTTGGGGAATGGGCAAAAAGGTTGGCCGATGCCAGTACTTACAAATGCTGGAAAGAAGCGTGAAAGAACATAAACATGCAAACAGAACAAAAAGAAATCAAAGGGAACAGGCGAGGGAAGCATGAGTTGGCCCCAGTAGTTCAGAAAGTGAAAGCGTACATGATGCAGCAGTTCTTGGAGAAACTCTAAAATGCTGACTGTTGAATATTTACCCCTTATATGTTGCATCATGATACTCATTACCCACTGCTACACCCGGTCCTCTCGAAACACTGGCGTTGCTGGGTTGAAAGCCAGCAGCATCACACACGCCATCAATACCTGAGCAAACAGCGGATTCGATGCCGATTGGGGTTAAACAAAATATATAGATCAATTGATGTACTTTTTGGTGGCTCAGGATTGCACAACTAAAAAGCCTAGTTACTTTGGGTGCACCGATCAAATACAGACGCTGCAAAACAACATTCAGCTTCCTTCGCTTCGTGGAATCCAAGAACTCCATGGCAAGCTGGAAAACGTGAAGCTGGCAAGTAGTGATGTCTTCTTTTCAAAGACCCGAAGGGCAACCCAGAACCAAAATAGCTCCGGGGAGGGTTGGCCATTGTTTTTGCACCATGCGGGCAACATCCGTAGATTGAAATAGAATCCATGGATCCCTCTAAGTCTATCAGTTTGACTCACTCGACAGATTGGTTTCAATCCGGAATTCTGCCATGTGATGGCTTTGTTTGTTCATGACGATTTCGAAAATTTATGCATGTGGCACGCACATTTCATATGTATGCGTTGCATGGATGCTAATCTGAAACCAATCCAGCCCTTCACCTGAAGGCCCTTCGCCCCCCACCAGCCATACCCAAACTCAGCCAGGATGGCAAAGATCATTGTGGCCAATGCTGACTGGATCGGCCATGGCCTTGGCAGCCAGCAGGGATTGACTTTTGGTACATGGGTTCGATCTGCAAACTCAGGGCTACATCATTGATATGGGGTGATATATCATCCAGGGATTAAGCAAATGTTTCTGTTGTATGCAAATCATTGTCGAAAAGATAACAAGCCTTAAGTGGATGGATATCGATGGTTCTGGTTTGGTAGCATTTCCCTGTTGCGGAAAAAAATGACTTGCACATAAAAGCTCGCACCTTTTTGTCTTTGTTTGCTAGCAAATGTTTGCAACAACGGTGGCGCACAGCTTTGCATTTTGTTGGTCAGGCAACATAGGAATCTCAATCATAAATGCATCATAAGATACTGTAATTGGGAATAATTGGAATGACAGCATAACCTTGAACCAAATCATCATCTATCAACATTGCCTGACCAGAACTTTGAGTGGCCCTATCGTTGTGAGAGCACTGAGCTAGTCACGACTGCACCCCAAGATTTGTTGGGTTCGCACACGAACCATCCTGGTGTCATCTCAATTCCAAGTCCCCCCTAGCTGCTTGAAATTTTATTGATTATATTTTTACGGATTTTACATTTTAAAAACTTACCCAGCGAGTGGCCAAACTTTAAACTTTTTTTGGTTGGGTTCGCGCGACCGCCGGGGGTCTGAAAATGGAGGCCCCACGGTCGCGCGAACCCAACCCAGCAAATAAGTTCAAACTTTTTTTTGCAAGGAAACCCATTGAGTAAGAAAATCAAAGGATATGACGTACAAGATAAGGTCCCCGTAACACTGAAGCTATGCACCAGCCGTACGGAAACCAAAAGTGAACACAGCATTGGTTGGGGTCCCAGGAAACAACACCAGAATTGTATACCCTGGAAACATCTGGAAACCTATTCTGGTTTCAGCGATGAAGGATGATCCTCTTTTAAGGATGATAAAAACTCAGCCGCTGCTGACCGGGACATCTCCTTGATGTTGCTGGCGTCGACACTGCAGCTCTTCCACTGCAATGTGGCAAAGTCCCAAAACATGGCCTGGAAACCAGGTAGGATGGGTAGTGCTAGGACATATGTTTTGAAATCTTATCCACATGTTTATCTCGAATTGTTTTGAATGGACACCTGGTTATATTTTCAAATTGCATACTTACTTGCCTTATGAATTACTAAGGGGCCTGAAGCGGTAAGTTGTAAGAACCCACACCGTTCTGAAAACAGCCTGGGGTGAACAACAATTGGAAATTAGAAACTTCGTGGGTGACTTCTTTTTATCAACGCATTAATTCACTTTGCGCTACATTTCCATGAGTGCATAAGTTTGCCTATGTAGAAAAACATCTTGAAAAAAACACAGAATTACTGACCCTAGCTTCCACCAGAAAACCCAGAAACCAACCGGTCCTCCTGCTTAGAGTAATGGACAAGCTTGGGCTTGATGACCTCGTTGAAGATCTCCTTGAGGTTGGTCCACTTCAGCTTCCCAGAAGCTGAGGAGGGCTCAGGTCGGCGTGCAAAAGTGGAAGGTTCATCATGCTGCTTTGCTTTGCTCTCTGCAGGTCGTTCCTCAAGCTTTGGATCCGTTCGCATCTTTCTGAGTCTCTTCTTCGGTTTCTCTTCTTTCATCGATTCCCCAGCCTTTTCCTCCACCTTCTTGCGCTTCACAGGTGCCACGGCCTTGGAGCTAGGAGGTTCAACTTCAGGAGCAGGCTCCGGGGTCTTGAGATCTGGATGATCTGGCGGTGTGCCATCAGAAGGTCGAGTGCTCGCATTGGGTGGAGGTGCATCAGCACCAGCACTGCTTGGAGCAGCCTCGAACTCTTCAATGGCTTCCTCCAAAGGTTCATTGCGGCCTTCAATGCCACATGCAGCCGGCTCAGGCACCTTGGTCTTGCTAGGTCTGCCCCTAGGTTTCTTTTCTGCATCTGCCTTGGCTTTGGGTCTTCCCCTGGCCTTGGGCTTGGACTTTCCCTTTGCTCTAGCTTTCGGTTTGGCGCCATTGTTGGCCTCCTCCTCACCCTCGTTCTCTGCAGAGCGAAGTCCAAGCTGGGCTCGACGCAATACCTCAAGACACATGCAGAGTAGTAGCTTAAAGGAATGAATATAAATTGTGGACACGTTTGGCGTTGGTTCCAGGCAATTAAAAAAACATATACGTTGTTTGCAATCACAATTAAGTTACCACTGGAGCATCTGGAATTGGAAGGGCATCCATTTCAGCCAACTCTTGCGCCAAGTGTTCAACTTCACCAGCGGGCAACGCAAGAGTGTCCAAGTTATCGGCACCATAAGGGAGGCTATCCATAACCAAAGTAGGTACCGCAGAGTGTGCCTCTTCTCGCAAAGATGCTTCAGCTTTCCTGAGGTGTGGCAAGTATTCTCTGTAATCCATCGGATGTCATTAGTTACTACAGCTTAGTTTTTGGTCATTAGCCTCAAGAATTTCTAGTGGCAAGGACCAAGGAAGTTAAAATGATTGGGAAATTTTTGAATAAACCCTTGCAATCAAAGTTCTTCGAAGCCTGCAATTTTTTGGCACGCTGCAGTTTGGCCTGGATCTCACTGATCTGATTCTCGAGGTCTGACCGGCTTCGAACCATGCAAGCAGCTGTGGATCCAGCCGCTGGGTCTGAATCATTCCGGGGCTTGACTGGGCTGTCCTCGATGACCACAAGTGACTGATCATGAACAGGTTCTTCATGGGAATCAGCTACTGGATGGTTGTCCTCCAATGCTGGATCTTGAGCATCCTCCATAGGGGAATCAGACAAAGCTTCTTCACCATCAGCCAATGGTTGTTGACTATCATCCAATGGCGGTTGACTCTGATCCAATGGCCATTGAATCTTATTCAATGGCGCTTGACTCTCATCCGGTTGAATCTCATCCAATGGTTGGCCACCATCCTTGAGCTCAGGCAAGCTATCACCAAAGATATCCACTGAATCTTGATCAGCTACCGAATTCCCTTCCTCAGCATCGGAACCAATTTCATCATCGGCAATTGCATCATCATCATCATCGCCTTCGTCATCTGCCTCAGCACCATTGGGCTCCTGAGGATGGGTAGCAGGGTAGCACGGAAGTATTTCAGCAGGTTGTTCAACTTTCACAACTTCAGGGTTCCAAATTATTTAACCATTACTGGTTAATTCCCAAGTAAGGAAAATAAATCAGTTTTAAGTTGAAGGAGACCAGGGCCAAGGGACTTGTATGAAATAGGCTAGCGGGCTTCAACATTTTTCAAATTTGTGTTGAGAGCACAACTTGCATGTTTAATACATTTCTCCTTCGAAAGGTAGGCTGGGATGCCATCATGGAACACTGCAGCTTGTAGCTGACGCCAAAGAGGGCTTCTGCAAACCTGTTCCCGCTGCAACTTCTTTTTGAGGAGGACCATAAAGCCTTTTCCTAGCTTGGCATCCTTTTTGATCTCTTTCTTGTTGGGGTGCATACCAAAGCGACTGTAGAGCTCCCGGATCCTGATGTGAGAGGCCAGGCAGTCTTTGATTTTGGGGACAGTCTTCTTACCACACATTTCCCAATAGCAGTTTTTGATTCAACCAAAAATGTCTACATCCCAACCAAAGTATGAAAAAAATCCATGCCCTGAAGAAAAATATGCTGAAACATCAGTTGAAATTCGCTTTCATCAGATCTGGGACCAAGAACATGGAGACCTGGCCATTGACTTCCAAGCGGGTTGCCATGGGTTTGAGGATGTCAAAGTTCCTGTCGCCACATTTCAAATTCGGTAAGGGTTCGCTCTTCC
>VSDK01013725.1:162335-230160 GCA_009767595.1 Symbiodinium kawagutii
GTGCATCTTCCTGAGGAGCGGGGGCGAGGAACGGAACTTGCGTGACCAAACTATGGCGGTCGAGTCCTGGTGGACCTTCGACTTGGAATCGACAATCAAACAAGCGATGAATCATTGGTCAAGATTGTGGGTTTCTCCAGCCATAGGAAACCGCAAAAATGGTTGGTTTATCACTATAAACGGATTAAAGTTGGATGATCTAGGGGGTCCCCTAGTTTGAGAAACACCCAAAGGTCGGTGCTTCTAGATGCAGTACACTCACCAGTGAATAGCAGGAGTTCATGCTTCAACTTGCATCTTCGTTTGCCAAATTTTGTGTTTCCAGAGCTGATTGTCCAGACTATTCAGTACAAAGGATGGAAACATCGATGCATCATGATGCCAAAGAACCTGTCTAAAAAAAGGATTGAGCAAATCGATTGAACAGGGCGGCCCCAGAGTGAATTGCCCGTAGTGCAAATGGGAACTGGTTAGCCAATTGATACAACTTCCGACTGGAATCATCCATTCACTATGTCTATCAAAAAATGCACTTTACACATGCGGAACATGCACGATGTCTGCAGGCAAATGTAAACCATATCATTTTCACAAATGGCTATAGGTCAAAACCCTGTACTGTACCCCTGGTTCCCATCATTAACCATTGCTTTCCCTCATATTGTTGCTTAATGTTGATAGCTAATATTGACCCTCACAGGTCTCAGGTGTTCCAGCAGCGGGATTTGACCGAGTTTGCAACGAGTCACCCGTGGTTCTTGATGAGCCATGTCTGATCCTGGCACTGCTAAAGCGGAACAGCGGTTGCTGGTACCAGGCCATTGTAGCCCCCCAAACCCTAAACTGGCTGGTGGTTGGACCACCCTACGACACTATGAAAAATATTAGTCAATGGATCAATCATTTCGTAAGGCTAGTGACAAATAACAAAAGGTGAAAAAACAGCAGCCAGCTAAAACATGGTAGCAAAACGGTAGTTTTGCAGGCTAATGAGATTCTGTTTTTTTGGGTGTGCGGAAAGAAACAATCATTTTGGTACCTCAATAGCACCTTTTGACTCACAATGCCTTTGTGGTGATGAATTTGCCTATTTACTGATGCCCGCACTCCTTCCATTTGATGACGGGACCCGAATTGATATTTTTTATTTTTGGTGGAAATCCAAAGGGACTAACACTATGGCGATGGATGATTTGGCACCGCATCATCTGCTCATTCGTGGTCACTATTGACGAAAACCTATCCCTGTAGTTTACGTTCATATACTGTGCATTCAAACAAAAAAATGCACAAAACAACCAGAGAGTTGACACCAAAAAAATACACCAACAAGAACAAGAACAAGAACAAGAACAAGAACAAGAACAAGAACAAGAACAAGAACAAGAACAAGAACAACAACAACAACAACAACAACAACAACAACAACAACAACGACCACGACCACGACCACGACCACGACCACGACCACGACCACGACCACAACCACAACCACAACCACAACTACAACCACAACCACAAGAAGAACAACAACAAACACATCTGGACAAAAACAGCAATAGGTCAAAACAATCAGGTTACACAATTCAAGGAGAATGTGCATCATCTGACCTGAATTTTGACAACGCCAACAAACTTCGAAATGAATTGCCAAAATAAACACGTTGAACTCGTCATCACAAGCACATCACTGGACACGTGACGTGACCTACCTGTGAAAATGTGAAGATCAGTCTATTTCGTTCATGTCTGGAATTTGCCCATTGACCATTCTCAATAAACCAAAGTGCAGCCAATGCTCTTTCCACTGACAGGTCCCAAGCACACAAAAACATAGATATATATACACACAAACATCTTATCATAAACATCATGATCGTAGTTTGAGGGTCAGCGATGCTCGGTTTCACGATTGCAATGTAAAGCTGGAACATCAGCATAAATACGTTTGCCACCTGGCCATCACGGACAATTCGCATGAGTAGTTCAACAACAGCTACCTGACATTTTTTGACATTTGATGAGCTGTCTGTGGGATGTTACCCGCTAGCTATGACACTTTACCTGAACCAAAAAGCGAAAACGTCGGCTTCGCAGGTTCCACGTGGCTATCCTTTTTGGTCACCCGGGAGAGCTCCAGCTTCGCCAAGGTGCATGGATGATTTTCCCCACATCAATGGCACGAGCTGTTCCTCTCAGGCGAAGGCATCCCATCCTTGGCACAAAAGTACCACAAAAAATAACGCAACAGCAGCAACAACAACAACTACCATCTGGTTTCACCGCTCCCTGTAGCTCTTTAGTTCCCCCTTTGAAGGGATTTGGGGATACCCCTGGCTCCTTAGCTCCCTGAAAACCACCAGCCAGACAACAAGAAAAAAAACAACTACAACAGGCAACAAGAAGAACAACCACAATAGGCAACCACTACACCAAACACAATGAGCAACAAACACATCAACAAATGACAATGACATGACTTAAATCAACATAAAAACAAACAACTTATCAACATTGCCAAGCGTCAGAAATTCTTCTATTTCAACATCTCCTCCATCCTCAAGCGCAGAAATGAGATACAGACAAATGTGTTGAATAAGTATATACGTATGTACCCATGTAGATAATTTATGAATTACAAAAAGGTAGCTACTGCAGCAATGACAAAGGTTTTACAGTAAATGAGGGCACATCTCTCAAATCTAGTTTGGGGGAAGAAGGAGCGAAAAGGGAGACAACATGAGACAACAGTGCGAAAACGGACACACCTCCCAACATAAAGGGAGGCAACAGAAGAGAAGTGAGAGAGAGACACAACATCACATGACAAGCCGAACGGGAATGGCCACAACCCCAGCCACAAGGGCGGTATATTTTCGGAAGGCAAACGCGCCAACACCAAGAGAATCAAAAAAGGACACCCACTGCGATACAAGGAATGCACATGGACGCACCAACCTAGGAACACATCAAGACATACCAAAACAATCTCACAAAAGGCGGACAAACCTCCTGAAAGGAAGGGAATCAAGCAGCTATGCTATACTGATGGTGGTGTCCAGCGTTTGTTGTTTCATGCTTTTGTGCTTCGAGTCTGGTGCACTGTTTTGGTCTTTTGGGTGTTTGACCGGTTCTGTACAGGGTGTACAGGAACATGGTGGTATCATTAGTTCTGGATGTTTCTTAAAGGTGGCTGCATGGGTTATGCGGCTTGTCACAACTTGCGCTTCGGAAACCTTCCCATGATCTGTCCATCTTGCAAATGCCGATTCTTCGCAATGCAAAGGGTGTATTCACATCCTGATTCTTGATAACAAAGGGTGGTACATGGAAAAGGGTGGTGCATTCTTGCTATCCCAATCTTTCTCTTTGGACACTCGTCCGCCATGTCAAGATTTCAGCGCTTCAGCTCCTTCACCTTCAACAAAGCGAAGCTACGTGTTGATTCAGTTTCGGCTCGTTCGCGCTGTTGGCTCGTGCACTGTTCTGGTGTGCTTCTAGTTTCTGTCCGATGTCCTCCTCTGTCTTGGTGCTTGTTGTAGTCCACTTTGTTAGCTTGTTTTCCTGCATGCAGTTTGTTTCCTTTCGCTTTCAAGATCTTTCTGAACACCTACACGTGTCACAAATCAGAAAATCTGAGTTGGTGATACGGTATCTATCCACGCCCTCCATTTTGGTGTCGGGAGCATCCCGTCTGAAGACTGTATTGCATCAAACTGCTTTTAATACACGGCATGGTGCGCGTCCGACCACTTGAGAGCCCGTGTCACATGTCTAGATCAAATAGTGATATCAATCATCAAAAAGATGAACCACCAAAACCGAGGGAGACACCAAAAACATAACAGCACTCCGAGGCGAAATAATGAAAAGAACATGATGTACCGGGCATGTGCGATTTTCATCACACTGTATACAGCTGCTGGCCGTCAATATTTTGCAATCTGTGGTTTTGATGTTGTATTGTTGCCCCTTACTGCCATGATTGGATTGGCTGATAGAAGCGCCCCTTTCCATTAAATTGCCCTTTACTGCAATATCTTGATGATTCATGATGCAGTATGATGCAGTTGTTATGGGCTCAAGGCATGATTCGGCATCAGCTTTGGATGTCTCGCATTATGCTTCAATGGGCCCTATCTGCCGAACTCGGTGGATGGTTTGACATTACGTAACTGCTCTGCTGCAGGGGACTCGTTTGTTCCGAACATCCATGTAGACCCCAATTCACCGCGCTTATAGTTGCTCAAGCTGGAGAACAATGACACTAATCAAAGCGAAACGCCCAAATGGGTTTCTCGATCTTCGTCAAGATTGGGAAAAACATTAAAGAAAACGCTAAATCCAATTCAAACACAAGATGGATCTACCTAGCACCAGGATACACCTCACCCACAACCCCCCTTCTGTGGAGAGGACTCATAGACATCGACTGACTTGGACCCAAACATCGCTCCATGAACACCAAAGCAGAACAGAACAAATACGAAAACCTAATCTTGAAGAAGGATCTTTCCAAGTATTTCTGTCCATGCATCTATATTGTCACACTCGAACCGTAGAATCTTGGCATGCATACTTTTTCTCCAGATCACAACTACTTGAAGAGGACAGAACATACATACACAGCCTCTTTTGAACAAATCTCCAATGAGAAAAGTGAACATAGATGCTGCAGTCACCAAGAGTCTTGACATGTGAATCAAATCCAAAAGTTCTTAATCAGAAGTTCACTGGGGTGGTTGATGGAAAAATCTACGTTGGAAACGTTTGTTTCAACGGCTCGTTATATACAGGAGTTTCCCAAGTAGATTCAAAACATCAACCATTGGGCCATTTCCGGGATAAAACCAACAGGATCAAATCAACATAAATAGCACTCAAGTGAACTTTTGGATTTGGATCTGCAAGATCCACCTTTCAAACACGAATAAACAATCTAAAAGTTATGCGCGCACTTGTAATCCAAGTCGCGTCGAGATCCAACAACTTGAAGAACGACCAAGCCTCGGCAAGGTGTGGATTTCTGGTGAGTTGATTGGTCCCACTTTGGGGCTTCCTGCTGCATCTAAACCGTTCAGCTTATGGGATGCGGTGGTTTCTCAAAATAGGGGTACCCCAAATCATCCAAAAGTAACTCTGTATAGCAGCAATGCTAAACCGACCATTGTTGAGGTAGCCCCATTCTGAGAGACACACATGTGTACTACAACCAAACGACTCGCCAGTATCTGCTATATTATCTGCTGAGAAGAATTCAGCTACTCAAGAAGCCTTTCTCTTTTGTCAAGCCACGTCATCCACATCAAGACCCAATACCTCAAAGTATGCCTGCACGTCTGGAGATTTGATCCTCAGTGAGGACAAGCCTTTCGACCTTGAGGGAATCAGAGATCTTCTGCAGGAACCGCGTCAAAACTTGCTGTTGAACAGTCTAAGTACAATGGTAACTATGCTAAATAATTGAGATTTGTAGTGTTTGGTTTTTGTATACGGCTAATTTAGTTGATTTTGTATTGTGAATATCTTGCTGTAATGCGCATGTCTATTTGATGAGTCATGATGGTCCCAGCTTTCGGATGTTGTACCAGGTTGATCCTAAGCAAGTACAAACAGTTTCACTTTGCTGTTTTGCCAGTCCATGTGCAACGACTGGTCGGTATATAAATCCCAAGACTCCCAGTTGGGAAAATGCTCATTCTTTCACTAGATTTCTTCAGGGCACGTCCTCGACATACAAATCCGACAGGAAATGTTCTGCACGTGTACATTCACTACTTGATCTGTTGATGCACTCAAACTGGAAGGAGATATGAGCATGTGTTGATATCAAGTGAGAAATCACGGCATCATCAAGGCAACACCTTGCTATCTAAGCCCTGTCACACGTCGAGGATCATGGAGGAATGTTCGAGCAAGTGCGCAAAAATATCTTGGATATATCTGCTTGCAACCTGCCATGAATCCTATACTCTGCATGATATTTGAAACAAAAAAACACAATGGTTTTGAGCACATGGGGGCTTCTCAAAATAGCGGGACCCTCAAATCATCCTTTGTTAGCCATTCATAGTAATAAACCACCATTTTTTGGGTCCCTAACGGCTTGAGAAACCACCACATGAGATCCACCACATCAAGGCAGGTACGAAACCCAAGCGGAGATCGGCCTGCGAGTTTTGCATATCCCAATAAAGTATTAATCATGGAGCTTGTAATAAGAATGTCGTGGTTTCTCAAATAATGATTGATGCTGGGGGATAAGTTCACCAATAATAGATGTGCGGACGCAGTCATATGATCCATGTGTGGTGGTTTCTCAAAAAATGGGATACCCCCCCACGATCCAATATTAGTCATATACGATAATAAACAAACCATTTTGGGGAGTTCCATATGCAGGTAATGCTTAGAAACCATCTTATCTACATCCTGCGCATTCTTTCCAGAAGCATTACGACCACAAACACTCGCATGATCTGACGGACTCATTCGCAGCACTGATCAGTATAATATGTGTGCGTGTCCGTAAATGAATGACATTGGCTTAATGATTTTGATGTTGCCATCCGTATTGATATCCACGACTGATTTGTAATTATTGTGCGATTATGTGAATTTGTGATCATGCAGTATTGAAACTGAGAATTCAAATCTATCGGCAAAGACTATCTGCTGATCAATTGCACTCCTTAGTCATCATCTTGCAGGTGTGTTTATCCCGTACGCTAGTACTACTGCAAATATCAATTATGTTTAACACAATGACTCTCAGCACTCACTAGCAGTTGTTGTCAATAAAGTCAGTAAGTATATTGTCACTGTCTCATATCATTTGCTCCGTCCTTCATCCACAATCGAGGCTTCTAACCATAGTTGGCTGCGGGTGAAAACCTTGTTCCCCTGGTTCCCCATCATTCACCTTTGTTTTCCCTATTTTTGGTGGCTATCATTCTCCATGAAATATATCATTGATGATTATCTTGCATTAGTTGGTTGATTAATATTGACCCACAGCCGTATAATTGGTATACAGTAATATCTACTACTATTTTTGGTCATTACTGTAGCACAAACCATTGACCAGCTAGTTAACCATTGGTTGGTTGATTAATATCGACCCAACTCGCCAGAAGATGATCAACACAAGAGTTGGATTGCCAGCAGAGTTGACAGCCGCGCCCACGGCTGCTTCTTCGCCCGGGATCTTTTCTTCGAAGGCGGCAAACGTGATGGATTCGGAGGTGCCGTCGCCCAATGTGCCTCACGGACAAAATTCATAGGATCCATCCGTGCACTCCAGGGTGCGGTGTTTTTTTGACCATGCATGGGTTAGTCATAGGCAAATGTTGCTAGATATACTACGCATGGAGTGTCATGGAGTGTTTGGGATATGGATCAATTTAACCATGGATACGAACCATTAGGTAGGAACCATGAGTTGTTTAATAAACCATAATAATAAAAAACAAGACATAGTTGTGATCGATCACTTATTGACGATTGGTTATTCACCAATACTGGTCAACCATGTTTGTTTGCCACTTTTTGACCAGTAGTTTTTCACCATGAATTACAGTTATTCACCAACCATGGGCTATTAACCATAGATTATTGATCATGAATCATTAACCATTGGTTATTGACCGTTAGTTACTCCCCGTGAGTGATTAACCACTGGTTTTTAATCACTAGTTACCATCAATTAGTTTTTTTGCCCTTAGTTACTAACTTTACTTATGAACCATTAGTCACTAAACATTAGCTCTTGACCATCAGTTACTATCAATCAATTGTCGCCATTCGTTATTAACCATCAGCTATGAATCATGAATCACCAGTCATCAACCAGTAGTCGTCATCAATCAGTTTTTGATCATTATTACTGTTCTTTATTCACAATTATGCTTTGTAGTTCTTAACCGTTAGATACTCAGCGTTACTTATTAACCACTCGGTCTTAACCATATGTCGCTATGCATGTGTTGTGTGTTTTTTTGTTTTCGTCAGCTATTAAGCATTACTTCCTGACCATTCGTTATTATCATTTACTTATTGACCACAGTCAGTCCGTATGTCGCTAAACATTAGTTTTAAGCCATTTGGTATTAATGTTTAATTGTCAACCATTAGTTATTAATCAACAGCTACTAATCGTTAGTTGTTGACCGTTGGTTGTCAACCATAAGTCTTTGACCATAGCTGCCTTAGCTGGTCAAATGTTTTGAAACCATACATTGAATATCTGGGTTTTGAGCAGTGTGATGCTGGCTCTAGTTTTCGTTGGTTTTGGGAATTTCATGGTTGATGATCTCTGTTTGATTCTTGGTGGCATAAACATTTCCAAAAATTCCCGCATGCAGGGTTCCGGTTTGTAGAGGTCGTTTTGTGCAGTCGGCGCAACTGTAGCCCATTGCAAACCATTTTTTTAGCCATAGGCAATGTTTTCAATTTGGTGAACTTTTTGGGAAGTACGACGTGATACCATGCCATATGGCAGTCAACCGAACTACCACGACAATATACCCAAACAAACTCAGTAATGGTACTACCAGTATTGGTGCATTAAGCCCCACTTTGAAAGTTGTCAAATCAAACCATGTTCAGAGCCCACTACAGCAGAACATTGGATCCTGGTGTTGGGATGTTTGCAACAGCCAAGGACTATGTCCAAGTTGCTAAACAGCTTCCTGAGTTTGTTCACGTGCGTCTCCTGCCAGGTCATGCCCGTCTACCAGCGTCCCGGTTTCGCAATCGCTCGCAAAATTAGACAGGCGGCAAGTCATGAACATGAAACTTGGGAATTTTGGAATGCCATTTTTTCGAAAATTAAACAACACAATCGTTGCGTCTATCCTTTCTCTCTAGGTAGATGAATGTGTATTTTTTGCATGTGGAGAATTGGGCGGCAGTTTTCCATGATGCCAGTATATTTCCTATCTTCTAGGCCTAGGCTTCATCCATTCATCCACCCATCCATCGTTGGCGTACTTGGTGACCTTACATATACAAACCCTGATCCTGCAAATGAAAACTGATTGAACGGCGATAAACAAACTGGATTGAGGCAAACTGGCCAGCTTCATTCATTGGAATATAGTTCGCGATGTTTCATCTCACGGGGTCGAAATTTAGCCGTTTTGATTCACTTTGATCATCCTGGCGCAGATATTTTTAGAACCATGTTTGACTGCCACCTGCTTAGCACATGGAACTCTCCAAAGCATGCACTCCTTGTTCTTGAGGATGGAATGGACCACAGTTGTATGGTCGTTTTGTGCAGATTCAATGGCAGACCTGGAGACTTGCCACCATGGACCATGTCCATAACACCGGCCAAGCAACATTTGAATCAACCTGCACCATATCCGCTGGGTCGTATTTATTGCGTCACGGTTCCCTGGTTTGGGTTTAACTCTTGGGGCCCATGAAGCCACCATGGTTTTGAATAACCGTGCCTTTAAACTAAAGGAGTGATCTATGCAAGATGTAACCAGGAAACAAAACAATGCCTTGAGAGGGTGGACTGCACGGTTGCGTTCGGAAGAAGTACCGGTTTTAAAGTACAAGCCCGACCACATGCATGCTCCAAAGGTGCTCAACTTGCAGCAATAATCCCCATCACTTGCCTAGTATCTCACCATTTGTTGCACTTGTTCTTATATGAAATCTTGAAACGCTTAACCAATTTTTGCTGACAAGTCGCTGGCAGAAAACCCCAGTGACAACCTCTGCGCGCATTTTTTCCGGCAGGACAACGTGGGAAACCAACAATGCATGTGCCCCTTGCTGTGTATCATTCCGTGTGCCAGTTGCGCTTGCATGGTCCAACTTTGCAAGTCAGACAAGCAACATCGTTCATACACGAAATCAACATCCCGCTCCTCCTCCAAAACGATTTTCTTGCAAAATGTGCGGCATGTGTGTGTTTGCGCGTGCGTGCGTGCCATGTTGTCATATCACCAATGACTTGCAACATTCCTGCCCAATCCTCACTTCAAAAACTCACTGAGGTCCATGCATTTAAAACTGCAAAATAAGTGAAGGCCTTGGGTCGGGCGGCAATTATTCCTCAGGAAGAATGCTAAGCATAACTCAAGCCAGCATGAGCCCCCCTTGGGGGTTGCTTCATATTCCAAATTTTGCAATGACGGGAGCTGCCCCTTAGTAGAAAAAAACGCAAATTAAATGGTTCATGCCCTCACGGGGCAAATCATTATACAAGTCAAAGCAAGGAACAGCCCAAAGGACACCGGCAGGTGACGACTTTAAAAACAACAAAACGCGATGGCTGATGACGCGTGCATTGAAGGCGGTAAAAAAGTTCCGGAATTCTAAACCAGGCAAGCACCATCTCATGAGTCTGGTCGTCACATGGCCAGACCAGACTTGCCTGAAAAAGGCCGGCCAACTTCAATCATCATTGCTGCTGCCCAGCGTGCACAGCTGCTCAACCAGCGCTGACGCCGCTTCCCCCGAGCACATGCTGCCGTTGGCTTCTGACAGGACGCGTGCCGTGAAATCGCATGAGAGCCTGAAGGCCGGCAAGGCCGGCCAACCCGAGCCTGAAGCAGAAAGCAAAATTGCGACAAAGGGAAAGGGGTGTGCCAGTTAAAGGGTGAAGATAAACATGGACGCCTGACCGGATGGCAAGGCTCAAAACAAGCCTTAGTTGGCCTATGGGCAAGGCATGGCTAATGGCATACTTGAGAAGCAATGCGGCAATGCGATTGCCAGCGAGGCCTTGCCAGCAGCGGTACGAATTCATGCACGGAAGCCATGCAGCACAAAGCCGGCCATAGTGCAAACAATCGTGTGCATTAGAACACCGCGCCGCTCATTCGAAACCTTGACGTTGGACAACGCAAAGGCAGCTATTGTGAATGGGAACCGTCATCCGAAAGCCTGGCTGGAATCTGCGCCTGCTAAGCGTGGCACGCACGAGCATGAACACAGGCGCGCGATTCATTGAATGCTGCGCAGGCTGGTGGGCACTGACTGTTGCGGAGGGGCATGCAAAAGCCAACCAGGTAAGTTGCCTTTGACAAGGTCAGTATGACCACTTGCGATTGCCAACGCAAGCAGTCTGCGGGCACAAGCTTGCGAAGCGGTGATTCAAGTTTGAGATGCACAAAATAAGCCGCAGCTCTTTTCTGAGACAACTTCAGCTGTACTTGGGCCCAATCGATCAAGAAATGAAATAGCAGCTCCTGTCAGGACAACCCCAACAATTCCCCGGTAAAATAGACATGTGACAAGCTAGTGTTATCCATGGGTGCTTGTCAGTTCCTGAGCTCGCAATTAACTGCGTAAAGAGCAGATTGCTGAGTTCATGTTCTTCTGACATATGATTGGAAAAATCTCTAGCGGAAAAGGCCGCCAGTCCACTTGCAAGCAAGCAGCGATATAGAACCTTGGGTCGGACACGCCTGTTTCATGACCTTTAGATTCAACCACACCGTCATGAAAATTGCAGCTCCTCTATATGCGTACCATGTATGAGTGTATGTGAGTTGCAGTAGGGTAATTGTGAAAGTGCACTGTTGTACTTTCGCGATGTCGCTTTAAAACGAAATCCACCACGTATACTGGTTTTGCCATGTTTTACCGTCAAAAATGGTGATTTTGAGCTCCCCGGTTGGTTTACCAAAGGGTGCAGGGATGACGGCTTTGGCAACAAACCACCATTGCAAATCTTGCGGGTCAAAGTCCATGGGCCAAAATGGGATTCATGATGTGCCAGCCATTTCACACAAGTTCAACCAACACGTGTATGTACATATATCCGAAAAATTGCACATGTATGTATGTATGGATGCATGCATGGATGTATGTATGTATGCATGCATGCATGGATATATGTATGTATGGATGTATGCATGCATGTATGGACGCATGCATGTATGCATGTATGCATGTATGTATGGATGCATGCATGTACGCATGTACGAATGTATGGATGCATGCATGCATTTATGCATGTGTGTATGTATGTATGTATGTATGTATGTATGTATCTATGTATCTATGCATGTATGCATGCATGCATGTATGCATACATACATACATCCATGCATGCATCCATACATACATACATACTCACATACATACATACATACTCACATACATACATACATACTCACATACATACATACATACTCACATACATACATACATACTCACATACATACATACATACTCACATACATACATACATACTCACATACATACATACATACTCACATACATACATACATACATGCATGCATGCATGTATGTATGTATGTATGTATGTATGTATCTATGTATCTATGCATGTATGCATGCATGCATGTATGGATGGATGTATTCATGCATGCATGTATGTATGCATGCATGTATGCATGCATGCATGTATGTATGTATGGATGCATGCGTGGATGTATGTATGTATGTATGTATGTATGTATGTATGCATGCATATAAGAATGTATTTATGCATGCATGCATTTATGCATGTGTGTATGAATGTATGTATGTATGTATGTATGTATGCATGCATGTATGTATGTATGCATGTATGGATGGATGTATCTATGTATGCATGCATGCATGCATGTATGTATGTATGGATGTATCTATGTATGCATGCATGCATGGACGTATGTATGGATGCATGCGTGGATGTATGTATGTATGCATGCATGCATGGATTTATGTATGTATGGATGTATGCATGCATGCATGGATTTATGTATGTATGGATGTATGCATGCATGCATGGATTTATGTATGTATGGATGTATGCATGCATGCATGGATTTATGTATGTATGGATGTATGCATGCATGCATGTATGTAAGTATGGACGCATGCATGTATGCATGTATGTATGGATGGATACATGCATGTACGCATGTATGGATGCATGCATGCATGCATGCGCGTATGTATGCATGTATGTATGTATGTATGTATGTATGTATGTATGTATGTATGTATGTATGTATCTATGTATGTATCTATGTATCTATGTATCTATGTATCTATGTATCTATGTATCTATGCATGTATGCATGCATGAATGTATGTATGCATGCACATGAATACATGTAGATACAAAAAAACATACATACATGATCAAATAAATATACAACTATACCTAAACAAAAATAGATGTATCTCATGTATCTCTATCTATGGCACCGGAAGAATCTGTCTGATTCTTCGGACACCTCGTTTGTAGTTGCAGAACTTTGAGTGACAAAGCAAGACTCAGTGGTATGAAATACAATATCAACGTGCTTGAAGTTTTGAGTGGGCCATCCATACCTACATCACCAGCGGCAGAGTATCACAACTGTTTAAGCCCCACCCAGATGTCCAAATCCTCAGAAACAAAGAACTCTAAGGCACATAATGGGTTTTAATTGGCTCGGAATAGTTGTAAATCAGAAACCAACATTCAGTGGATAAAACAATATACCCTGTCCCTAAACAAACTTTGCAATATCGGTAGGCAGGTAGGCAGCAACCTGCAGGTGCCATCCGGGAAGAGCTATGGAAATGGGAATTGTAAAGCTACTGTTACAATCTGTTACACGCATGTCACATGGTTTACATATCCTCTCATACACATATGGATAAACATACAGCAAAAAATGCATGCATATATCGGTGATATCTTTGCAAATGTGTTTCTAAAGATCGATCATGTGCATTTAAAAACATACACCGTACACAATGCACAAACATATGACAATATGTAAGTATACAAATTGTTTTTCAATTAACTTAAATTATACATTTGTTCAATGTCTACCAAACAATGAATACATAGCGCAAACACATACATGCGGAACGGTGAAATGTTCAAAGTGTAAACATACGTGCCTGTAGTTTGCCATGCGTAGGTAGACAGAGAGACATGCAAACAGAATAGCAAATCACCCACCATAAGTAAGTAGTCTGGGAGAAACTGCAAACATGGCAATGCAAAGTCAGGATTAATAAACCACCCCCAATTGATCAACCCCCTCCTCATCCCCAGACCCTGGCCCTTACTAAAGTTAATTAGGTACTGACTTCCTCCCCAAATAAGTCAGTTGCAGCCTCTGGATCCCTAGATTTTGGGGAAAAGATTAATCAGTGATTATTAGTTTTAATTAGTTCCCTTATTCATTTAATTACTTCTCATGGCTAGTGGTAGGGTTCATTAAGGGCTAGACCTAGATTTGCTTAAAAAAGGACATCTGATTTTTTCTCTAGCTCCCCACTTATTAAAATCGACTTTAAGAAACGACTTTAGAAGCTCTCGAAGGGTACCCTCAAGCCTGGAACCCCTATAGTTAATCAACCCCATTTGGATCCAAGGACTTTTGTGAGTTGTATTCTTGTTATCAGTTTATATTTGATTTTTTAATTCAGATTCAAATCATTTCAATTCAATTAGATTCAATTAGATTCATTTAGATTAAATATTTCAATTAGATTCAATTAGATTCATTTGGATTCAATTAGGTGTCAAGGGTCGCTTAATTGGGGGAGGTCCATTCTTTGATCCGAGGGTCAGACCTTGTTGACCTTGTTGACCTTGAGGGGCGGGGGGTTATTAATCCGGGGTTGCAATTACATAAATTCAAAATGCATATGTTTTGGCACATCTTTGCATCTGCAAATTACAAAGTAAATGTGTTTTAATTTCACAGCTACACTTCTAACGCATACAGAAAATAGGTGACAAGCATCCATCGCAAAATATCACGTCCATTTATGAGTTCATCTCCACATGAAACATGCGCATGCCAGGGTGCAGCATCACCGCCACCAGGTCCAAGAAACAGGTAGGTGTAAACCCACACATCGCTGATGGCCTTCAAAGCTGGTAGGACTTCGCCCCAACTCACCTGAACCACCACAGCGAGGCCCCGCAACAGCAGCTTCAGGTGCCACCATGTGCCCCGGCGCGTTGAGCCCAGTTGCGCCACCAGCGATGCTCATGAAAAGGCTGAGCATGGTTGCATCCTTGGGGCGAATGATCCACCACTTGGCCATGTCAGGATGGCTGTTAGAAGTGGTGAGAAATGTGGAAATGTCTTGTGTTTCAACGTTATTTGGTGGTTTCTCAAAATAGGGGACCCCAAAAATGCTGGGTTTATTACTAACAAATGACTACTAGTGGATGATTGGGGGGTACCCCTATTCTAAGAAACCACCATTTTTCTTCCAGTGAGAAGTGACACTTTCCACGACCATCTGGGTACGTCAGAACCGTCGGCCATTTCACTCTGCGTACCGGGCTTCATGTGATCAACAACTCACAATGCGCGCAGTGCCCCCAAGCTTCTGGGAGGTTCACCGACTCAGTTCTTGGAAGGTTTCATGTTTGACCACACGACATCTCAGCACATCGAACGAACAATTTAATCATCTACCCTGTCTTGTTGCTAGCAGGTACTAGGTTATTTCAGGTACTGGGTTATACATGTTATACCTCAAAATAGTTACCCAAGGTAGGATATATATTTAATCGATAGATGTCGACAAATCCCTGCAGGTTGTTTACCCGAATGTATCGGCCTTCCCAGTTCAGCGCAAAGCACCATGCTCTGTGTGTCTTCAACCTGGTGCCTCGAACTGAGCGTTGGAAAACCTATGCCCCTCATGTCCATCAGAAGATTCGCCAGTGCTTTAGCTTTCTTTAAGCTTGACATGAATTTGAGAGATTCGCCAAATGTTTGAAGCTACATTATTTCGAAACATGCATGATACCAATGCATAAGCATGAACGCCCACAGAAAAAAATAGAAAAACAGTATCCAAAGATGTCAAAATGAAATTAACATTGTCCAAGGAATTTCTGGTCCAAAAATATTTTTTGTTGGCAGCGAACACTCAAATACTTCAGGAGTATGGTATGTCTACCCCAACAGTTACCGTACCTACAAAATTACCCTGTTTTGTAGGTAGATAATGGTAGATATACCATGATTATACCGCTTATGAAGTAACTTAAGCTGAAACCAAATTACGATCTGTCAGGCACAGCGCAAAACTTTCAGCACAAGAATCCAGAGATGCGAAGCTTGCGCTGGCCTGGTGAAGCTGCCAGCATGCCATTTTTCCTTCTTGAAACAGTCATATTACGTGTTTGACTTATGCAAGTTGTTGGCTATCAGCCGTCCCAAATGTATGAGCCATCTCAAATACGAAGGACAATCAAAAATGTTTAAAACCACATGAAGGGGTATAACAAAACAACAAATATACGGATTTGTTCATTGAAATGCATACATACCACATGAAACGTGTTTAAACAAAGAAAGCATTCAACACAAGGGAGAGTGGATATATATATATATGTATATGTATATATTTATGCATTTAGATATACATATATCATTATATATCTAAATAAATAAAAATATATTCAAATAGATTATATGGATTGGCATATGCACAGTTACTTCAAACATGGACGCTCCCACATACAATGATACATCATGAAGCCCAATCTTTCACGGCAGGAACGCCATCTCCGAGCTTGCCTTTGCTTGGATGTCAGTGAGGGGCATTGCCGGCTCTCGGACATAGTCAGTGACGGCCTGGCTACGGCACATGGGGGGGTTCTTGAGACAGTTTGGGGACCCCCAAAAGCTATGCTTCGTTTATCAGTAAACAATCATCCATGAGCAATATTCGATGATTTGGGGGTACCGGTCGTTTGAAAAGCACCCATGTATCCCGGAACACCTTCAGTTCTTAAAGATTAATTCCCAACTGATCAGAATTGACCATTCTACAAGGGACAGACAAGGCGTTTGCCTATGTTTCTTGGATGGTAACCAAAATTTGCCTATGTTTCCCTTTGTTTCCTTGTAGTTTGACCATTCTACCAGGGACCAAAAACATTACGTAGCAAACAGTTTCGGTTCAAAGTGTCCAGGGCAGTGTAGGGGCGAACGGTTTTGCCGATTCTTGGTTTGCGGCCTTGACTCCTGCGACCTGAGATCGCTGCTATAATTTGCTATGTCAGCATGCTATTTGGTCCCTGTGTTTCAGGTATTCCCTCGTGCTGCAGGCATTTCAACATGAATGTTGTGTTGGTTAATTGCGCCAATTTCACGGAATACCAAATAAATGCCTGAATGAACCATGTTACAATGTTGAAAAAAAATCAACACAAAAAAATCGATCAAAATAAATCAACATGTTTTATTCAACATGTGCTAATATTACAAAATAGTAGCACAAATAAATCAAACCATGTTTGCGCCTAAAATGTGCTCAGCAAGCCGAGTGTGGCACCGCCAGGTCCCGAACGGGGCCACATGTCTTGGGGTGACTTGATGGTTTCCTGCCTTGTAAGATCCAGCTCCTTATAAACCACCCCCAGTTTACTTGGTGGGCCACCAAATAAACTGGGGATTGGTGGCTTATAGATCCTTTGCTAAAAATATACATTTTTAGTGGTTATAATTAATTATGGTAAATCCATCATATCCCAAAAACACTAAAAACCTAAATTACAGTAGTGGGTTTCAGCCATCCAGTTTAAAAACATGTACCGTGCAACATACGGGGCGACCCTACCAACATGAACCATCTGAATCCGTTTCCTCTATTAATTCAGCTGAACAAGAGATAAAACCTTGCAATGTTCAGGTTTCAACACGACACATGGTTTTGTGCATGTTTTCGATTGGGCAAACATCATGAAAATATGATGTGTTCAGCGTCGTCAAAAATCAATTGTCAAACAATTGACTACTATATGAAAAATGATAAGGACAAGCCATGGATAGGCCCCCGCAAGAAAATGACGAAGCAAACGCCAAACCTATTGTGTTTTTCCGAAGCACTGCCAGGAAGACCGTCCCTTGCACACAGAAACCCACACAGCACCAACCAAAACCAACTAACAGAGAACTTTTTTTTGAGGGGAACGCGGCCAACCTTGACCCTTCATTTTGTAGGTTGCCTGCCTTTGAATGTTGTTTTTAATAAGTTTGTTTTGGTTTTCTGAATTGCCTTTTTCATTGCAGCGATGCCCCGTGCCCTAGGTAGACCTTGCCGTTTTGTTGAAGAATCGGTATGGGAAGCTGAAAGGTCAATCAGAGAACCCAACCGTTTGCATCAACTAAAACGAGGTTCGTCATGCACATATTGCAAATTTCGAAACACACATCTTCGTAAAGGCAATCCTATCGCAATTTAGGCCTGTTCCCCGCAGGATCATGTTTCAAATTATTTCAATCCATTCCGCGATGGCATTTGTTCTTGAAATTATCATTGTCCTGTCGGATGCTGAAATACAAAATTTCACAACTGTCTGAAATAACCAACCATGTACACCTAGAATTATACAGACGAACCATTAAGTCCACGGCCGCTGTCTCTCAAACAAGGCAAACACTGACGTGCCCGGCCTGTGTGAATAGTACAGCAAATACATACCTCGCAAGTCTGCTTCCACGCGCGGTAGGCACTATTTTGTAGAAATATCAAACATATGATCAATCAAAGTGAACTCCACTCTGAACAATTTTGCTGCTGGCAGCTGCTTCATGTTTCTAACAGCGGTGGGGTTGAGTCTCATCATCCGGAAAAAAATTTCATCACCCGCATGGCACGCCGGTTTGGAAAGAAGTTCCATCCCCTGGAAAGAAATCCCATCACCCAAAGCAAATCCCAAAGGCACAGCGTATCTCAGCAGATGCCTTTTTGATCAAAGGTTCGACAAAAAATATGCACGAAATTATGCGCACAAAGCAAAAGATGCACGTTTCAACGCAATGATCCGCATGAACTCAGACACAAATCACCACGGCACATCCGCTGCCACAGAACACCATCAAGCAACGCCAAGATTGCCAAATCCCATTCGGACAGGATCATTCACAACTTGTTGTCGTGAAGGTAGCAACATCAAATACAAATCGCACAGCGCGTCTCAGCAGACGCCTTTTTGTTCAAATGTTCGACGCAAAAAATGCGCAAAAGTGTGCGCACAGCAGCAAAAGATGCACGTTTCAACGCAATGATCAGCATGAACTCAGACACAAATCACAACGGCACATCCGCTGCCACAGAACACCATCAAGCAACGCCAAGATTGCCAAATCCCATTCGGACAGGATCATTCACAACTTGTTGTCGTAAAGGTAGCAACATCAAATACAAATCGCACAGCATGCCTCAATGGTTTTCCGCTTCTGTCTTTGTGCGGAAGATATGTTTCAACGCGTTTAGCCACATGACTCATGACCCCAGGCGCACATCCGAATGGCACAGCGGCTGCCACAGCCGCCACAGCACACAATCAAGCAACGTCACAGCCATCAAAATCCCAGTGGGGCAACGTCATCCACAAGCGATTCATAGCAAGGTCGCAACATAGTTTCTGATGGCACAGGGTGCCTCACTGGCTGCCCACTTAGAAAGAAGTGTCTCAGCGCGGAAGGTATGTTCCAACGTGTCTATCTACACGCTGCCAGACGTAGATCCGAATGGCACAGCGGCTGCCACAGCACACAATCAAGCAATGTCAAAGCCATCAATATCCCAGCGGGACGCGTCATCCACAAATAGTCTTAGCAAGGTTGCAACAGCAAATTCCAACGGCACAGCAAACAGCAACAAACAGCAAGGAAAACCGAAACACGGAAGAACAACAGCAAAGAACAGCAGCAAAGGTACGCGGTTTTTGTTTTGAGATCTTGCCGTTGTGACTAGCAAACGCCAATATCCAATACCATAGACAAGGCCCAAAGATCTCAAAGTCTCCAACGCGGCATCTCAGCAAAAACTTGTCAACATTCATCACCACAATACTGCCAACAACAGGAGAGAATCTCAGAACCAAACATCGACTAATCAACATCAAACAATACCAGAATGGTGTCAAAGCGCGTTCACAGCACATCTGAACCAACAGTCAATGATTTTACTGAATCTGCCGGAACGCTGCGTGCACGCATGATTTTGTAACGATGTCTTGGATCCAAAAATGTATACAAATCTCAGATAAACTATGATTTATTCATTGAAATCCATTACCAAATATTGCTAGCACGAAGGAGTGATACATGGGGCATGATAGGACTATATAGGACTTAACCTCGGCACTTGTAAATCATACGTAGCAACTCTTGCCACGATCAATGCGAGAAACGCAAATATATTTACCTCTCAAAAATACACATTGTTTTCTTGGGGCGCACAACTGTTGTAATTAATTAGTTTGAAAACAAAAAATCATTTTGTTTGTAAACTAAAGGCTGGGCTCAAACCAAAACAGGCGCAGCAGTAGCAGAAAAACCGTTGCCGCTCAGTCTTTTCAAACTCAACAATTGTATAGTTGCAGCAAGATCTCAACGAAACTCAAAACATCAAAGGCGCACAGGCACTGACCAGCTTGCTCACATGGGATTCGTAAAGTCATCCTCTTACAACTATTCAAATCGTCGCCGTGGCCTGGACGTTTCAAGTCAAAGTGTTCCTTGGCTCTGTGGGATCCCGGTTTTGTGTGGCAGGCGTGGTATTTTGAGCACATGAAGTCATCCTCCACGCGCTTTCCGCAATGTAAATGGCACGTCAGCTGATCATCAGATGTCTTGCACTCGCGACTTTGTGACAGGCATGGTACTTTGAATACGTGAAGTCATCCTTCACATGCTTTCTGCAATGTAAATGGCACGTCAGCTGATCATCAGATGTCTTGCACTCGCGACTTTGTGACAGGCATGGTACTTTGAATACGTGAAGTCATCCTTCACATGCTTTCTGCAATGTAAATGGCACGTCAGCTGATCATCAGATGTCTTGCACTCGCGGCTTTGTGTGACATGGGCGGTACTTTGAGTACATGAAGTCATCCTCCACATGCTTTCCGCAATGCAAATGGAAGATCAGCTGATCATCAGACGCCTTGCAATCTGACTTTGCGTGGCAGGCGTGGTACTTTGAACGCACGAAGCTTCGCAGGACTCGCGTTTTGCAATGTAAACGCTGCCCAAGAAATAGCTCAGAGAAGAGATTTCGCGCCGTGTCCGGAGATCGTGCGTGTTGGACTCAAGCGCGGTGCGAAGTTGAGAGATGGGAAGGTCACGAAACATCAGTCTGAATTCTAATGGAATCGTGCTCCATGGGTCGCTGACAGGTCGGTCCTGACGTCATGCATGGTCGAAATGGCGCCGAAAATCGGTCTGGACGTTTCAAACGTTTCCTTGGCTGTGTAGGATCTCGGTTTTGAGTGGCAGGCGTGATACTTGGAGCACATGGAGTCATCCTCCACATGCTTTCCCTGATGTAAATGGCACGTCAGCTGATCGTCAGATGTCTTGCAATCGTGACTTTGTGTGACATGGGTGGTACTTTGAGTACATGGAGTCATCCTCCGCATGCTTTCTCTAATGCAAATGGAAAATCAGCTGTCATCAGATGTCTTGCAATAGTGACTTTGTGTGACAAGCGCGGTGCTTTGAATACATGGAGTCATCCTCCACATGTTTTGCGCAATGTGCATGAACATCAGCTGATCATCAGATGCCTTGCAACCGTGACTCTGGCTGCTTCTGGCTGCTTCTGGCTGGTTTTGGCTGCTTCTGGTTCCTTCTGGCTGCTTTTGGCTCCTTCTGGCATCTGACTGCTTCTGGCTGCTTGTAGTACCTTGTAGCACTTTGTAATATTTTTTTATACTTTGTACTACCTTGTCATACCTTGCAATACTTGGTAGTACCTTTAGCACATTGTAATACATTGTAATACATTGTAATACCTTGTAATATTTCGTAATACCTTGCAATACCTTTCAATAACTTGTATGATTTTGTCATGTTTTGTAATAACTTGTAATTCCTTGTAATACCTTGTCATACCTTGTAGTGCCATGTAATACCTTGTAGTACCTTGTAGTACATTGCGCTACCTTGTAGTGCCTTGCAGTGCCTTGTAATACCCTGTAATACCTTGTAATACCTTTTGCTCTGGTACGTTGTGTCTTGGTACATTTTGCTCTGGTACGTTGTGTCTTGGTACGTTTTGCTCTGGTACATCGTGTCTTGGTACGTTTCGCTCTGCTACGTTTTGCTCTGGTACGTTTTGTCTTGGTACGTTTTCCTCTGGCACGTTGTGTCTTGGTACGTTTTGCTCTGGTACATTTTCTCAAATCTTGGTACGTTGTGATCTGGTACGTTTGGTCTTGGTACATTTTGTTTTGGTACGTTTTGCTCTTGGTACGTTTTGCCCTGGTGCGTTTTGCTCTGGCGCGTTTTGCTCTGGTACGTCTTGCTTTGGTACGTTGTGTATTGGTACGTTTTGTCTTAGGACGATTCGCTTGGTACGTCTTGCCTTGGTACGTTTTGTCTTGGTACGTTTTGTTGTGGGCTCGAAGAAGGCCGCAAAAACATTTGCGCCAGCAACGCCAAGACGACAACACACAGCCTGCGCAAAGCTGCGGGCAAGCACTGCCCCCACGCTCCTATAAGCAAAACATTCCCAACAACATCCTATAGGCGTACAATACCTTCTTATCGGAAACTTCCGCCCCCGCCTTGTGAGACTTTTACTTCCATCAATAAAAACATTTGAAACATATATATATATATATATGAAAATGAATCTATCTATCTTGATTGAGATGTAGAAATATCCGAGTATATACAAATACAAATTGAAAAAGACAGAACAATAGAAATAAATTTCCAGGTCTATATTTTTGGATAAATGTAAATGTGAAAAATGTATTTAAATAAAAACTCAATATATATATATATATACTTAAATAAATGAAAATATCAACTGACAGATGTGTATATTTATGTACATAAAAAAAATTGAAATATAAAGATCAAATGACAGATGTAAGAATATCAATTCACATATATATTTGTATATATACACATACATACATCAATACTTTTCAAATATAAATATATATAAATATATGTATATATATATGTATTTATCAATATTTCTATAGCTCTGTATTTTTTGAAAAAAAAATAAATATATATATATATATATAAAAAGTAAATATAAATGTTTGAAAATAAAAATGAATACCTATATATATTTACATATATATATATACATCAATATATTTTTTAAAATATGTGAACTAAAAAATGAAAAGTATAAAGAAAAACAAAAAATGAACAACGTGAATACAAACAATGTACATAATAATTACATGGAAACAAAAAACCTATCTATAGCTAAATGCTTTTGCGAAAAACAAAAATATATATATATATATGTATATTTAAATATACACATATATGTCAATAGATCTAAGGATATATATGTACATATCGCAATATATATAAATATATATATATGTATATAATTTGAAAAATATATTTGTACCTATACATCAAAAAAATGGAACTAAAAAAATCTATATATGTAAAAAAAATCTATCAAGTTTCAATACATACATGAAAAATGCAGAAATAATAAATTCAAAAATATGTAAATATAAAGAAATAAATCTATATATGAAAGAACTAAATATAAAACTAAAATCGTAAACAAATGAAAATCAATATGTTTACAGATTTTTCAAAAAACGAAATATAGCTCAAGCAGGTTGGAAGTCATGATTCTTGCTTCGTCTGACACAGGTCTATCTGGCATAGCTTTTGGCATTGTATCTGGCATAGCTTCTGACATTCTATTTGGCATAGCTTCTGACATTCCATCTGGCATAGCTTTTGGCATTCTATCCAGCATAGCCTTTGGCACTCTATCTGGCATAGCTTTTGGCATTCTATCTGGCATAGCTTCTGACATTGGTTTTGGCAAAGCTTCTGCCATTCTATCTGGCATAGCTTTTGGCACTCTATCTGGCATAGCTTTTGGCATTCTATCTGGCATAGCTTTTGGCCCTCTATCTGGCATAGCTTTTGGCATTCTATCTGGCATAGCTTTTGGCATTATTATCTGGCATAGCTTTTGGCATTGTATCTGGCATAGCTTCTGACATTCTATTAGGAATAGCTTCTGACACTCTATCTGGCATGGCTTTTGGCACTCTATCTGGCATAACTTTTGGCATTCTATCTGGCATAGCCATAGCTTCTGACATTGGTTTTGGCATAGCTTCTGACATTCTATCTGGCATAGCTTTTGGCTGGTTGAGGTCCGGCAGCGAACACTGGGCGGGGATGGTCGTGGTTGAGGTCCGGCAGCGAACACTGGGCGGGGATGGTCGTGGTTGAGGTCCGGCAGCGAACACTGGGCGGGGATGGTCGTGGTTGAGGTCCGGCAGCGAACACTGGGCGTGGCTGGAACGCTGGGCGTGGCTGGTCGTGGTTGAGGTCTGGCGAGGAGGAGGTGAGGAGAGGAGGAGGAGGAGGAGGATGAGGAGCAGAAGCAGCTGACATAAAATCTAACAACCCTCACCTGACAGGTGGGGAAATACCTAAAAAACCGTTTGGTCGCATCATGATGAAGGCTTTAAAAGCATTCAACGGTCTTCAAAAAATATTCTCCGAGTCGAAAACACATTGGAACTGCGCATGGAACATGGTCGCTGTGGGATTCGCAACGCCGAATCCCATCTCCAGTTCTTGCCGTTGGCCATAAACGTGTAAATAATTCAAGCCGCTTTTCTTTGAAGAGATCGCTCTGCAGGGAGAAAGGGCGAAGAGACAGAGAAAGAGAGAGAGAGAGAGGGAGAACGAAAGATTAAAAAACAGAAAGAAAAAGAGAAAGGGAGAGAAAAAAGAGAGAGAGAGAGAAGAGAGAGCGAGAAACGAGAGCGGAAAGAGAGAGTGAGAAGAGAGAGCGAGAAGAGAGAGCGAAAAGAGAGAGCGAGAAGAGAGAGCGAAAGAGACAGCGAAAGAGAAAGAGAAAGAGAGAACGAAAGAGAAAGAGAAAGAGAGAACGAAAGAGAAAGAGAAAGAGAGGAGAGAGAAGATATTCCCCAAGTAGAAAACATAGTGAGGTCGCACATCGAGAAACGGAAAACTGAATCTGAAGAGTCATTTCACTCATGTGCGTACAAACGTGGAACAGGTGACCTGACTTGGCATGGACTGGCTCCAAAGCGGCCCAGTTGCTGAATCACAAGCAGCAACATCATGGCCCAAAAGAGCGATTTCAGCCTCGCAGTCATAGGACTTGACAGCATATACCATGCGACAAGATCTTGAGCTCTGGCATTTTCACAACAAATCCATGAAAGTGGTGAAAATGTCAGTCCGAAAGATCAACAATCTTGGGCTCATTCTTGAAAATGGTATAGCATGGCATGAACTCGCTAGTTTTGATTGAAATTAATCGTCCAAAGGATGAATGGCTGGGATTTCAAATAGCTTACTGTCAATGTCATGGCTTGCACTGAATAAATTGACAGTTCTGGGACTGGCGCCGCTGGAGCCTGCGATGCCCCTTCGTATTTTGGGATGTCTTCGAATTCAAAAGAGTGAGACTTCAAGGGTGAGGGTGGCTACGGTTTAGGTTCTTGGGTATGTCTTGATTCATTCAAACGCGGGACGTCCCTTGGGACATAGAGTCGCATTTCTTATGCTTAACGAATCTCCAAATCTACGCTACACCAAAAATCTCGACTCCGGAGCGCAGCTCATAGCTCGATTCTGTCTCCCAGATGGTGCTCATGTCATCGTCATCACCCAGCGGTCGCTTGGTGCCACCGGTGGCAAGCAACGTGTAGAGAATGGAGGTGATCAGAGTGCGGAAGGCCATGACCTTGGACGAAAAGCTCGAGACGCAGGTGAGACTGCATCACCATGACTCTCCGCGCTCGTGGTCATCTAATCAAATAAGTTATTTACACATATATCGTCCTCATATCCTATAATAAATAGACAAAATATATCCTATATATATAGATAAATCATCAATATACATATATCATATATCATCATTGTCTATCAATCTAATCGAATCTACATATTTGTACATCCGTGCCTTCGTCTACAGTATCTATCTGCCATTATCTGCCTCTTTATAGTCTACATTTACACTTGGATACATATTTATTGTTCTCCATCCACAAGCTTTGGCATAACAATTTCATGTTGCCTGCTTTTCAAGGCATCCGAAAGGGAAAACTTCGTGATCGTTCCAATACAATTCCTGATCTAAGACCCCAACCAAAAGACATAGCTTACCAGCATAGTGAAATAATGACGACCCGAGTAGGGATCTTCAACCGGGTCAGCGTCGCTGTGCCATCCACCTTCAACGTCCCCGCTCCGCAGCTCCCCAAGGAGCCTCGAGACAGCCACACTAATAGCAATCCAAGGTACGAATCGAAAGACTCGCATCAAGCGAATAGCCTTGACCTCAGCGGCATGACATTGACGACTGGCACTGGCAATCAACAAACACCAGTAGATAAGATGAGATAAGAATGAAACACTATTGATTTTCGTGGCAATCAATACTGTTCTGGGAATCTTGTCAATACAAAAACCAAAAGCAAGTCATATCAATTCATTAAGGTCCACCGGAATATTAGAAAATACCAACTAATACCAAGTATGTTAAGAATTATTTGTCTAATCCACTGGAACATACCGGTCGGACAATCGTGGAGCAAACGGTCTGCCGTCCCCCGTGTGCCATGAGGAGTCAACCGAGGCAAATCATTTGGGAATGGTTCCCTCTACTGCAGTTCAGATGACCTCGCGATAGGCCTGCAAGGCATCAAATTTTGTCTGGAATATAACCAGCAGGCAGTGAATGTCGATGATCGCTTCCTGCCATCTATAGAGCTTATGAGTTTGTTACAGGTACCATCGGCGATCCAGTGTCGTGTCCATCAATAAATGACTGATGAAATACAATAATGATCTATCAAATTCTAACAATATTCAATGGAATCAGTCACCAGAGATGGGTGCCTATATGCATATACCTATCATATTTGCCCAATGGATGAAGTTGATGTGCTGTATGATGCATGATCAATCATGATCTTAGTTGTCATGGTATGAACATGTTCTTGGCTAGGTGCTGTTCTCATTTGCATTGTGACAGCACATGCAAAGGATCCCACTGAATTTGGGAAAGGTCGTTCCTACAAACGCCATGCATCGCAGTGGATGCTTTCTTCTGTGAATGTCGGTTGTTGCTGCTGACATCTGCTTACTGATGTTTGTTATGATTGTCGTCAAGGTCGCCGTTGTTGTCACGGTCGGTTTCAATGTGTTTATCTTCATGGTGGCCCTTGCTGGCGTTGTTGGTGGCGGCGGTTCTAACTTCCAGCTGCATGTTTCTACTATTGCCGTTTGTCTCGTTGCATTGTTGTTGATGCTGTTTGTCGGTGCAGTTGACCCAGCGGGATCCGTGGCAGAGTTCCCATGCACCTGCAAGAGGACATGATGAAATTAAGTATGGTGAGCAAAAAACAAAAAATCAGCGAACATGTCAAACATGCGAAAGGCCTGTGGTTCATGCGAGTGGTACTCGTCTTTTGGCACTGATAACAAGGAGCGCAACGCAACCAAACTGGAGCTGCTACCTTTAAGGTAAATCCACCCCAAGTTGGAAGAAAACTGGATCTGCAACATAAAACCTTCCAAACTGGACCCCACCGTTCAGCTTCACTGTTCGAGTAGCCACTCGAGTGATGCGGATGATGCGCAAGGCTTTCAATCCCGAAACGCCAGGAACTTCCCCTTCCTGATCATACGGGAAAGCAGTCTTGTTGCTAAAGAAACGTGATGCGAAGGACCAAATATTAATCAATATGTTTATACATATATATATAGATATATTGATTTCCAAAAATAAGGGGTACACCCAAATCATCCAATATTATCCATTTATAGTAATGAACCATCCTTTTTGAATGGTCCCTATTCTGAGAAACCACCATGTCCAAAGATGATTGTTTCTGCAAGAGTCGAGGCACCAACCGTTAGACTCCAATTCTTGACCCAGCTCCCAATGACTGCAAGCACAAGCTTCAAGAAAGGGGTGCGAAGTCGGCAAAAGTGTACCAGTGTTGCTCTGGTTTTAGTGATTATCGACTAAACCAATTGACTAAAGAAAGAGTGGATCACTGATGTTGTTGTTTACATGTCACTCATTAAACTGTTTCTGGTTAAACCAATTGACTCAAGAAAAAATGTTGCAGAAATTGTGGTTCACCGCAGCATCATCTACGGGCCGATGCTCAGCATGAAACGGCATCAGGAACTGACTTCAGGAACATGAAGTTGTAGAGTAGCTGGAAGTTTGATACACAGTGACTGGAAGTGACCAGTAACTGGATAATATATGATAACATCATACATTGCAAACTGTACCGAATGTGCAGGTAAATATGGCGTTCAATACCACTATGTTCAGGAAAAAAATGTGTTCAACGTCAAACAAATACTTGTCGTTATGAATCGTGCAAAAACAAAACTCAACTTTCATCTACAGCAACGTGCCACGACTTTGCTGAAGTCAGTCAACATCCCTCTTCATTCTTGACCCGTTACTGGACGTGGCCGTGGTGGAGGTTTGTGTGAGAAATCCCAAAATTCTAAAAGCATGGGATTTTCATCGTTCCGTGTGCTTTTTTCCACAGAGATTTCATCCATTTTTGTTTCTTTTCCGCTTTGCTTCAGTGTGGACATTCATTTACTCCGCTTGGTCATGCTTGGTCTCCCTCCTGTTGATCCCCTAAAGCCTCGATTCTGAATGGATGCTAAGCCATGAAAACCATGATTAGCTATTAGTACTGTACACCTGTAGCCATTATTAACCATGATTAACCATTGTTAGCGATTGAAATTAATGGTAACCCAGGATCAATAAACCCCTGGTTGATTAATAGGGGGTATCCCCCAAAAGCCTTTGTTTCCCTTTAAAATGGTAGCCCCCTTAATTAATAAACCTGGGTTTATTAATCCTGGGTAGCCATTATTAACCATTAAACCCATGGCAACCGCTGGGTTCAAGCTTTGTTTCGAAGCAGGATGGGCTCAAAACGAGTCTCTTGGCCGCCCTCCACCAAGTAATACGTGGCGTCTACAAACGCCTGCCGCCCACGCCATGGGATTGCAAGCCCCGGCACCAAATTTATGATTTTTTCGAATAATTCATGGCATGAATCCTGCAAAATATGCAGGAATTTGGGCACAAGCCTGAATGAGACCCATTTTGGGTCGAAACTAGTCGTTAAGCCCAACAGAGCACCGGCTTGAGAACAGCCAAAAGAAGCAGTACCTGTGATCGAAACTAAGCCGTAGCATAACCACAACCCGAAGCGCTTTGAAGGGTTGAGCCATGCTGACCCACTTAGAGAAAGTATTTTAGTCAACCCAAAGTCTTCTAGTGATCGCATCCTTATGGATCCGCATGGTACTTCGATCCACCAAACAGCAAGCCGCTCACAAGTGAAGTGATTCTGGATCATCGATCATAGTGCATCAAGAGGGGGTGGCTGAAACCATTCGGCAGATCATCAAGTGACAACACGTGAGCTACAGTGAAAGCACCAGTTGAACTCAACTCATGCATTCAGCAATTAGATGAACAGAATCTGCAGCAACTAGTACTACCCCAATTGCTGTCCAAACATACAGTCCTGCTCTTCACCGCGATTTCCACGGTCAGTGGCACCCTGTTCCAGCAAGATCTGGAGTTTCTTTGCAGTTGCATGATCCATACAAGGTGGGTCCCCAATCACTTATAAGTTGGGCTATTGAAATTGTCAAACTAGTTGAGCAGTTTATTACTAGCCAGATCTGCAGTTAGCAGCACTGCTGAACAAAACTAAAGATAAACAGTTCAAAAACATCCAAAACATCAACATATACATACTGTTGGAATTTTACACTCACTACATACATCACGTACAATCCCATACAATCACATATATCACACACACATCGCAATAGTAAATATAAAAATGTATGTATCAATCGATATCAGTATATTTAAATATATATATATATACATAGATCTAAATACATTTAAACATATATATATATATAATATCTACATATATAACCATAAATGGATACATACAATCACATGATCACATATGTCAGATCTACATGCATATACAAATAAATATATGTATATAGATGAAAATCTAAGTACATATATATATATATATTCATGTAGATCAATACATATATAGAATTACATAGGTACATACCTGCAACTGTCGGCATTGTCGGCCGCTCGCCTCCCAAAGTGAAGTGACAACAACGGTCAGGTCCAGCCAAGCCCACATCCACTCCTGGAAACTGAGGAGCCGGAAAAAAATAGTCAAGGCGATTTGGTATATTGCTTATTTTCAACCATTAGCGAAGGCAACTGAAGGTTGAAAACTAGTGAAGGAGCTGCGCAATTATCCGGTAGTAATGGTAGACAACCATCTGTTTTCAACCATTTATTTTCAACCATGTGCTATCTACCAATTCATATCAACCATTTCTTACCAACCAATACGAAAGTGTCAATACCATCATGCATTGCTCCCTATCAATGTTCAAAAAAAATATCAACCATTATGAGTATTCAATCGTATTCATGAAATCATAGGTATCAAGGTATCCACTGTAGGGAACATTTCCTTTCTTGCTATTTAGAGATGCTTCACCACCATTCCCGATGTGAAGGTGAGTGGCAACACGCCAACTGAACACGTAGTTGCAGGGCTGAGGCGGAGGAAACTCTGTGCGCCCTGTGCCCAATGTGACCAATGGAAAATTCATCGATGCCCTGACAAGTTCAAGAGCAGAAAATAATCATGATTTCCCATCATGACTTCCCAGCGCAAAGACAGAAGGCCTAACTGGCCAAAAATTGCTCACTCTCATCCAATGCCAGAGTGATCAAATGCTCCAAAGAACGACAATACCTTATTCAAACCACCAACTTGAGACCTTGAGAAAGCTGTTCTATACCCGGTCGCAATCCAAAAAGAAGTTAAGTATCTTGGGGAACTTTGTGGTATATATACATCGGCCCCACACCTGACTCAACATGGTTCGCACATGGCGTGGTTTCAACTCCACGGCGCTTGAGGTGGCTTTCTGCTCATACCGAAACCCAAACCTCTGCACTCCTCACCCAAGAAGTACTTTCGACCGTGCACAGCGATCCGGAGCAACAATTCCAGGAGAAACCAAGCACTGTAGAGGTATTGAATGGCCTGAAGGAGCAATCAGCCACGGCGTAGGAAAAAATCTTGTGCAATCACTGGACCCTCGAAGAAAATGAGAGCAGCCTCAAACACCATGAGTGAAATCATTACACTTATCTCACCCCAGTTGATGCTACACCTCGCTATATATTGTTTCATCCTTTTCGCCCAAATGGAATTTGCAGACTACCTTTCGCGCGAACTATTTGATCCAGTTGTTGGTTGATTATATATGTGTTTCCATATATGGGTTGATCCAAACCTATTCTTGTTGTTGACCCTGAAGATCTCCTGCCACAATAGGTAGAGCATGATAGAACCACCATTTTTCCACCATTTTCTACCAGTGAACCGTGAACGACAAATGTCCTGTAATTTGCATGTAACATCATCTAACCTTTCCCACAGACCACAGAAACTGAAAAACACAGGATACAGATTAACCCGCAGGATTCACGGTATGCGTTGGGCAATACTTCAGAACTAAATTTCAAAATGAATATCAAACATTCTCAAACACAGTAACAACATTCTCAAACTCAATAGCATAGATCAGATTCCCAAGCCAAACGGAAATGATTGCCATGATTCCAATCACACGGATGGAATCAATCACAAACGGAAAGGCTGGCAGGCCCCAAAGATGTAAAGAAAACAGCATTTCCACGAAGCAAGAGCGTCCAGCATCAAAAGTGCTCACAATATACGAAATGATGATTGGTCCTTATTTCCTAAAACCAACTACACATCAACCAAATCAAGGTTTTTAAGAGCCAAAAAGCAGCCTAAAACCAACTAATCAACACCTAAATCAAGGTTTTGAACTTTGAACCATCTCTATCTCTGCATTAATTTTCAGTGGTCGGCGCCTTTTTCCACCCCAGCGACACCCTCGTCGCCTGAAGAGTGTTGTTTCGCTGACCATCGGATGCGATGCTCATTTCCACCTCCACTCCCAGGAAGATCGAGTTGGAGATGACCTCTGCGAGCAAAACGACGAAAAAGATCCTTGATATGCCCTCCTATGATAATGCTTATAGTTCATGGGTAGTCTCGCAATATTTACATAAAAGGAGAAACCAAACAAGGCATTCAATTTCAATACAACCATCTATTTGAAATTTATTCATGCTGAATTGAAATTGCGATCTAAATCAAAAATGGCTTGTGCCCTGCATTGTTGCCTAACAGTCGAATATCGAATTTGAATTGGCAAAACCACCTAAGCAAAAACTATTGGCAATGATGGGTTTGGAAGGTTGCTCAGCAAGTAAGAGTGATTTGGCGATGCTCAGGAAATGATGATCATCTAAGCCTCAAAACGCTTCCTGTTGGGAGACCATCCAAATCTCGCCAGCACTTGGACTTGGAATTCAATGAGTTTCTGTTAAACAATCCAAGTGGTCAACCACTAGGAAGCCTATTGCCACAGTCCTTCAATCTGTTCACTACAAGAGATTCCAACAGGAAGTTCTTGGAACTCAGGGATCCATGAGCAGCTTCCTGGAGATGCCAATGGCATCCACTTCCGACGCTTGCAACTGAGCAGCCACCAACGCGCAAACAAGATCAAACGATGTACTCGTTACCATCCTGACACCGTGGCCACCTACCTCTCTGCTTGGCACTTTGTGAAACCCTCCATGCAGTTGGAGCTCTGCCATGATCCACATTTTTTACATGGCAAAACAGCAAGAGTATGGCATGGGTCCTCCAAGGCATGCCAAGCTGATTAACACATTACATCATTGATTTGCTTGGCTACTGATTGCTACAAATTGTCGGCTCTATTTGGGGAATTCTAAAGAACAAAGGTACCCCCAAATCATCCCATATCAGTCATTTGCAGTAATCAGCTACCACTTTGTTTTTTTCCCCTATCTTGAGGAATCACCATTTGGCTGTTTCTCAAAATAAAGGTGCCCCCAAATCATCCATTAGTAGTCATTTACAGTAATAACCAACCATTTTTAGGGGTACCCCCATTTTGAGACCCACCCATTTACAAGCGAGTAAACCAAAAAAACAGTGCCTCGAGTCTCAACCGTCTTCCGTTCTTGGATTATCCTTCATCCAGCTCTCAGATCGGTGTGGTGATTTGTTTTTGGTGTCCATCGATGTATGCCTTTCTCCACTGTGGCAACACACATGGAGCATCAGAAAACTCTGAAAACTGAGTCGAACAAAAAAACCCATTCACCATCTCCCATCTCCTTCCTGGCTTTCAGGGAGCAGAACTCGCATCCACAGTCATTGGCGTTTTTGGTCACTCAATTCAATCCACCATCAATTAACCATCAAAATTCGGTATCAACCATTTTCAACTCCTAGAAAAAAATCGGTTTCAACCATTTTCAACACCTAGAAAACTTGGAAAAATTGTGTGTGTGTGTCTGATTTTTGGAGGCCACAGCGGCTCGCTCGGGTCGTTCCTCTTCAAGCAGCCTTCATTCGAAGGCCTCATGGACTTCACCGACATAGACCTGGCGCGCGACCGCACAACTGGCGCTCCCCAGGGAGGTGATAAACGATGCTGATCACTGGGACATGCTGAAGATCCCTATGCCAAGGTGGCGGCTCGAAGCCAAATGGCGAGCTGGGTCAAGCAGTTAACCAACCAATGATGGTGGTTAATAACCAGCAAACTTTAGGGAAACTAATGGTCAATTATAGGGAACCAGGGGTACGGGGTTTTGACCCACAGCCAAATGGCAATGCTTAGCAACTTGGGAACCATTGGAAACCAGTTCCTAAGAATGCGCATCCAAGCAATAGAAAGACACAACCGGCCACGAAGAAAAATGTATGTTGTTCAACAGAGTATGTTCTACCATGTCCTTACAATTCTGCCGTCAGCAACACAACAAAGCAGCTGGGGTGTGTGCTGTCCCACTGGACGCTGGATAGACCCAGTAGGTCCTACCCGGCTTCTTAGCTTCCTCACGCCTATATGCCAGTCACCGCTGGTGGGCAATCGTCACCCAAGTTCTTGCTATCTCATTGGGGGTGTCCATGAATAGTGGCACCCCGAAAAAACAAACTGGTGGTTTCCCGACAAATCATGGCTATTGGATGTGTCGGTACCATCATGGACATACCGAACTGGAGTGAAGTCACAAAACCATTGCCAGCATCTAGGATTAACTCAGGACAGATTCACCGCAGTAGAGCAAGTTGACGTTAGCGGACGTGTAGAATGTCGAGCCATTATATTTTCCGTTTACTTACCCAAGCATATCTGAACACACAGTTGTAAAAACTCGAGGCAATATACTCAAAGCTTGAGGCACTTTCAACCTTGATTAGAATATACCCCTAGGCTAGTGTCCGTAATCAATATTTCAGCTCGATCTTGAAAGCCGCCAATGATACTTCCCATGACAGTTGCAAAACACAAATGTCCTTACAACTGACTTCTTGATCGCAATATTTGAAAATATGACTGCGGGTCAAATCCCTGGCACTCTGATATACATCCACCAAACACACTGGTCTTCGTCAAGATGTTCACCTGCCCATTTATTGCGATGCTTAGTGCAGTACACATCCCCAATTGCACCATTCCCAATGGGTACATAAATGATCAAAATATTGAATATGGAGGAATATTCCCACATATTCATTGGCATATGCATTGTAGTGTCTGATATCAGTTTGTACATGTTTGTACTGTTTCTAGATTGTACATGATCTTGGGATATGGAAAACTATTCATAATCAATATATTATACCCATTCCTCGAAATTACATAAATATATCCTATTCATTATCGAGTATCAAGTAAACCAATAAGCCGCGCAGCGTTACGCATCATCGCCACCAAGCTTCACTTCTTGGTGCAAGGCTTCATCCTTCTGATTCGCCATCTCTGCATGTGCCAAGTCGTGTTGGGTGAAGGTACCTCGAGCGCCACACATAGCGCGCGACAGAGCGCATGGGAGACGTTGAGACCACACCGTTGGCCGACGTGGATGGTCGCTAGAAATGGGTGAGTAGACAAGGTGGAGGGGATCTCAAGTGATAGGGATACCCCCAAGTTATGGATGGTTTTTCATTACAATAAATGGTAAACTGGATTAAAACTGAGGCTACCCCTACTATGGCTTGAGAAACAAGAATAGAATCAGGCATCCATGTGGCATCTGATCTAAAATCAAAGCACTCATGCATCAGTTCTATGGTGTTTATCAAAATAGGGGACGCCAAAAATGGTTGACAAACATAATACTGCTATGAATACTCAATAAACTGGATGATAACTGGGGGAACCCCCTGCTATTAAGAAACCCTCACATACACAGACTGAATTGCGAATACACTAAACAAACACTGTGCTATTCCTCGCACGAAGCGGCTGTTGCCGACACAGAAACTGCCGTGGCGGATCAGGCTGTAAATCTGGAATCAGCGTAGGGCAAACCTTGCAGCAATTTCCACCAACAATTTCACTAAAGACCAAAAAAAACAAAAGAAATCCGCTCTTATTTGGTGTTTCTTTGAAAGTCTTTATTGGGAACACTATGGAAACCATATTCATTGTTGATGATTGTTGGGGATTCCTTGATATAATCTCATGCTGCTCGGGGTACCTGTCAAAATGAATTGAGGCTGTCACTTGTGAGCACCGGATTCCAACAAGAATCTTGTTGTTCTTGTTCTTGTTGTTGTTGTCATTGTTGTGGTGACTGTTGTGGTCATAGTTGTTTTTGACACACCACTATCAAATCCAACTATAACTTGCAACAGGCCATTTGAACAAATGGGTCTTTCTCAAGCCATAAACCATCATAAACTCCTGAATCATCCAGTTTATGAAACATTTACAGTAATAAACCAACATAAACCAACCATTTTTGGGGATCCCAATGGCCAGGTCGAAACCACCATACCCGCTTCATCCAAAAGGAAGCCCGTCTCCTGCCGAGGAGCTGAAGAGCTTCGGGGTGAAATTGGTCTTTGCCTGGCATAGAACTTGGTGGCGAGTTGGGTCAATATGAACCAGCCAATTTCATGGGGGATAATAACCATCAAAACTGTAGGGAATTCCAGGTGCAAGGCCATCATCATGCTTGAATGGCTATGGGTCAAGCAGTTAACCAACCAACTAGTGGGGGATAAATACCAGTAATAATAGGGAAAACAATGGTTAATGATGGGGAACCAGGGGAACTAAGGGATTTGACCCACTGCCGAATGAGAGGTACCTAGGCAATAATGGGGGATAATAACCAACAATCATAGGGAAAACGAGCTGATTAATGATAGGGGAACCAGGGGTACGGGGTGAACTGACCCACTGCCAAGTACCGGTGGCACCGGCAGGGATTGTCCGACCGTGGAAATCCGATCCAACGACGGATCTGCCATGGACACACCATGGTTATCCACGGTTAAACTGCTGGGTGATCTGCAATGGATCAACTTTCCTTTGGAAATAGCAAGTTGAACAGGTGGTGATCTGCAATGGATTGGCGAACATGAATATGACTCCCCGGCCCTTGGTGAGATGATTTCACCTCCAATTTCTTGATTTTGCCAGGACTTCAGTAACTACAATGGATTTGCCATCTAAATTCATATGGGAGTCTCCGGATCCCCCAACCATCTCCGACCATCTCCACTGGAAAAACCCTGTTCCAACGGCGCGCCCCAACGGCGCTCCTGGGGTTTCCTATGAGGATTTGGTGGTTCGACCTCTGCACGCGGAGCCGCTTCTGAGGCGCGTCTTGGCGTAATGCGCGGGGGCAGCAAGCGGTGGAGCACCTGCTGGCGATGACTGGCTGAGACCTTCCATGGTTTCCAGGCAATATCAGGATTACACAGCTTTAGGTCATCAGGATTATGCAGCTTTAGGTCTTGATTATCAGGATTACACAGCTTTAGGTCTTGATTATCAGGATTACACAGCTTTAGGTCTTGATTATCAGGATTACACAGCTTTAGGTCTTGACTATCAGGATTATGCAGGCTTAGGTCTTGATTATCAGGATTACACAGCTTTAGGTCTTGATTATCACGATTATGCAGGCTTAGGTCTTGACTATCAGGATTATGCAGGCTTAGGTCTTGATTATCAGGATTACACAGCTTTAGGTCTTGATTATCAGGATTACACAGCTTTAGGTCTTGACTATCAGGATTATGCAGGCTTAGGTCTTGATTATCAGGATTACACAGCTTTAGGTCTTGATTATCACGACTATGCAGGCTTAGGTCTTGACTATCAGGATTACACAGCTTTAGGTCTTGATTATCAGGATTACACAGCTTTAGGTCTTGACTATCAGGATTATGCAGGCTTAGGTCTTGATTATCAGGATTACACAGCTTTAGGTCTTGATTACAAGATTAATCAGCCTTAGGTCTTGATTATCAGGATTACACAGCTTTAGGTCTTGATTATCAGGATTACACAGCTTTAGGTCTTGATTATCAGGATTATGCAGCCTTAGGTCTTGATTATCTATGATTATCTTGATTGGTGTTGGTGAATGTTTATAACTATAGACACACATAGAACATCATACAACTTCCGACGATTTTCCTTGGGAGTTTTGGGGAGTGGTCATGCACAAACTCTGCAAAACTCACCTATTTGGGCGTTCAATCTGGTCGTCTCCCTGTTTTCCCCTCTGTCTCTCTAATCGTGCAATCTCTCTCTCTCTCTCACCAGCCCAAATCTGTCCAACTACCTGTCTCAATGTCTTTCAAACCATGTCTATCCGGGTTATTTGTCTACAGAACCATGCTGATCTATTTATCTCTTTCTGGTGTCTCTCTCTCTCTCTTCGATTTTTCTTTCGACGAACCTACCTGCCTACCTCCCTAATCTGTCTGACCAATCTGATCTAGCTCCATTCACCTGTGTACAAATAAATGTATATGTATATAAAGTTCTATACACTCTCATGTTTCCACTTGTCTATCCATAAAATCTAGGATAATTGTATTTACTGTATCTGTCTATCTCTCTGGAATATCTCTCTCTATCTCTATGTATCCACCCATCTATCTACGGTCCTTGCTGTGTTCACCGATGTGCAAAGGGTAAAAGTGAGGAGCAGCCCCTCCAAAATCTAGGAGGAAATTCCAACCATGTGGACCAAGCCCTGTGTCCAGCGATCTGCAAACAGGCCACTCATTTTTTCAAAATTGTGCACCACAAAAACAACAAAAATCTAGTGCTACTATGTGCTACTATTCTGCTCTGGGTTTGAATGCATTTTGAACCCAGTGAGTTTAGTGCCAAAGCTCAGCAAATTGAATCAATTGAGAGAATTTTGCAAAAAATGCTCCGAGACTGCAGTGTGTAAACGCCCTTTTTCGGGCTGCTTTGATCCCTGCCCATTGGCAAACCTTACTTCTGTGACATGCACAAAACCTTGTTTTATTGATGTTTATTGACTCGTTTGATTCCTTTGGAATTCTTATCTTGCTTTCTTGCGAAACTTGTCTGCCCATTCGCAAGTCAAGAGCTTCCCTTCTGACTTGATACTCCAACATGATCATACTGGTTGATCAAGGGGAAGTCCGGGACAGCCAGGGACAGTAGCGCCCAAAACCCTGGGGTTGGACTCGGCAGCGAATCTTTGGGAACCAGCTGTCTCACCATGGAGGCGACTGGAATTCATAACAGGGGGCTGACCGTCCAGACACGAGAAAGCTGTCCTTCACTTTTGACCATCAGTGATGGTTGATGCATTCAATCATTGATTCAGGGACAATTGCAGTACAACTGGCAACCCAGATTTGGCCTTAGCATGCCCAGGCTATATCAACCTGCACCTGCTGAAAAGTTGTCCTTGGAAATTGCTGCTAATTAGATCTATGAATCCTTTGGTCTGAACGGGTGCAGTACTCACATACCGGCGGAAACCCACCTGCATGGTTTAATCCTGACTATAAATGTTGATGGTGTTCTACGTTTGCCAGTCCATTTTGAATTCATTCCCAGGCCGTCAGGACAACCTCATCCCCAATTCAGTTTCACTGGGAAAGCCAGAGATAGGACATGAAGCTGTGGTTCAGAACCACTTCGAACCGCTTGGAACTTGGCCACTCCCTCTACGCCCCCAAGGTTGGCCCTGAAAATGGCTCAAAATCATGTTCGCAGTAGCTAGATCAGCTTGCCAAGCAAACGGCTACTGGGGCTAGTACGCATCTAAAGTAATCATACATATAACATTCATAATCTAACCAAGTGACTAGTAACTAATTCTAAACCCTCAACATCCCCAGAATCCAAAAGGCTGTGGGTCAAAACCCCGTACCCGTGGTTCCCCTATTATTAACCATTGTTTTCCCATAGTTGATTGGTTATTAACCACCATTATTGTTGGTTAATATTGACCCATGGCCAAATGATAACACAAAGCCTGCGCTCTCGCCCTTGGATCTATGCCGAGACTGCGACGTTGGGAACCGGCCTCGTGCTGACGATCAAAGCGTTCAAAGATCTCGCGGCGCAATGTGAGGACCAGTTCCCGAAGGTTCTCTCCTGTGCAAAAATGCGGAGAAAAGCAGTGAAGCTGCTTGGAACCAAAGCAATGGTTGGCAAATCCAAGCAGCTGAAATTTCAAGTTTCATGGCTGGTTGGATAAGCATGGTTAGTGGGGTTGATGGTTAGTCATTTATAATTTCTAGTAATAAGCCAATCAAAACTTGGGGAACTATAAATATAGCAGTCTATATGTGTTAGAACAGGTAGTCATATACAGTTTATTAGTCATTTATAGTAATATACCAACCATAACTTGGGGTCCCCTATTTGGAGAACCCCCCCCCATATTTACAAGTGGTGGGTGGTTGAACCACCCCTATGAAAAATCTTAGTCAACGAACCAACCATTGGTCAATACTAGGCAAAAGAATAAAATCATGAGCCAATATAATATAAGTATCCCACGGCCCTCTTAGCCTCTAAGGGGTCTGCAAAGACCGCCCCTTTGGCAAGTATTGTGTCATCATGTGTCATCCTATATTAAAAGAAACAACGGCAGGAATGATGCGTGCGTGTCATTTGTGTGAAACTGGATAGGTACACCGCAAGCAGTCACCAAAAGCACCCATTACGCGGAAAACCATCCCCTAGTAATCGTGCGGGGTCTTTTTCATAGCTGAGCATGCGTGTCATTTGCATGTGAGATTTGACACGTTGTATCGAACATTTCTTGAATCTGAGCTGGAGTCAGTTTCTGGACGGGTCACCAAAAAATGCCCCTTGTACCGGAACTCAAAAAGCCCCCGTTTTGAGGGTGCTGGGTATACTGTAGCTGCATTTTGTAGAAATGGCATGAAGACTTGGCACTTGCAAATTCTCATCCGAGCACAAATACACATTCACACACACACATACGGGTATGCATTGTGCATAATTAGTGGCTTGCTGCCCACTCGAGATGGTGTAGGGATGGATACATTGAGTGCCCCAAACAGTTAGACGTCAAAAAAGTGAAGGGCAGTAGCCAAGTTTTTGAACAAACACACGGCCAGATTTTGAGTCTCAGCAAATAGAACCTCGAGCCAAATCCTAATTCAGTGCTCACGGACTCTTATCCGTGAATTTGGCATCCTTCCTTGAAATGAATGAACATTCACTCTCTTGACCACTGCACAAGCCATGGCAACAGAATACAACCCAGCTCACCAGCTAGTATGCTGTGAACATATCACGATATTGTCATGGAATTGTCATTATCCCTTGTCTTTTTCAAATTTTGATGGTCTACCCACCTTCCCTCTTGTCATTTGGCAGTGGGTCGGTTCACCCTTAGTCCCCCTGGTTCCCCTATCATTCACCAGCTCGTTTTCCCTATTTGCTTATTATTCCGACCATTTTTGATTGATTAATATGGCTGTGGGTCAAAACCCTGTACCCCTGGTTCCCCACCATTAACCATTGTTTTCCCTTATTATCGTTGGTTGTTATCCCCCATTATTGATGGTTAATGTTGACCCATGGCCATATTGACCCAGCTCGCCATTTGCCAAGCACCCTGGGTATTCCACCCAGCTCATCCCGGTCATCCCGGTCATCCCCATGCCCCCGCAGGACCCGGGCGCCTTCAGTGCGGAAGTCCTGTGCGAAACGAACCGGAGTGGAAGCTTGTGGTACCTCCACCTCCTGGCGAAGAGCTGGGAGCTACCGAATCTGTGTTCGTTGGCCCCGTTGTTGACTTAGATGGGTTTAGAATGGTTTTCAAGACTATGGTTGATCATGGCGAATCATGGTTGATGGTGGTATATTAGATGGTTGAATGGTGGAGGACTATGGTTGATCGTGACTAATGATGGTTGATGGTAGTGTACTAGATGGTTTAGGGTGATCAATTGGTTTAGGATGACTACTGTCATAGCCATAGCTATGGATGGTTTATCGTCTACCAATTGGATAAAGTAATTAGTGGCAACTCCTGGAAGCTCCTGGCCTCGCTCCCCCTTCCAACAATCGCACCGGATGCCCATCCAAATCGATCCCGAACCAAGAACCAGGAGTTGCAAGGCCCTGCAAGGCACAAATAAGCTGCCAGCACATCAGTAGTAACAAGCTGGAAATATTGGGTCAGGTACAAGCTGTGTTGAACAGGCAGAAAACCAACCAAAGCACATCAAGACAATGAATGTCTCCGTGTTCCATCACTTTCAACGCAGGCTTGACGGTGATTATCACTCGAATTGAAACAATCTACGACGGGCAACCAACAAAATCGGCTGTTTAGTTTGGTCTGCCCGTGTTGTCAGTTTTTTTCCATGGCCGAGTGACCCTGAAAACAGCTAGAAATGATGAACCTGAAATGTCCGAATAATCGAAGTGACGTGATACGCAAGTGAAAAGCTTGAAGTTCTCGGTGAATCTGTTCGAACAGGTGTACCCAACAAAATCCGATTGTTTCGCACCGAAATGGCTGTGGGTCAAAACCCTATTTACCATTGCTTTCCCTTATTATCGTTGGTTGTTATCCCCCACTATTGATGGTTAATAAGCTTAATATTGACCCATGGCCAAATGATCTCAGGAAATGGTGCGACTCTTGGGTATCCTCTCAAAGGCCTGCCTTGGTCGGCGACACGATTTCACAATAACCCTGCCATGGTGTGACCAGTTGCCGTCGACTGCCAGTGCGATACAAGATTATAAGGCTATGGGTCAAGCTCTTAACCAACCAATAATGGGGGATATTAACCAACAACAGTAGTAGGAAACCAATGGTTAATGATGGGGAATCAGGGGTACAGGGTTTTGACCCACAACCGTAAGGCATAAAACAAATCCAAAGTACTGCATGTAAGATTTCATGACAAATATTGACAATATTATCTTAAGACAAAATGGTAATATTCGATCATGTAGTATGCCAGAACAGTATGACCTTTACATTACCTTAAGTATATTATATATATGTAATCGTACAGGTGTTTTTTGCATATATGTATATTTACGTACCTTAAGTATGAAATGCGCATCTAATTTGCATGACATCATGACCACATGATCCACGACGTGAAAACACGGATCCTGCTCCACAGGCACCAGATCCAGTTCCAGTCTCTCGGGGTCGCTGTGACCCATGGCGACACGGCAGCGAGGAGCGCACCGGAGCGAAACGGTTGGAAGTAGTGGATGGAAGATATTCGAACCATCAGTTTCTAAGTACCATCAATAGATTCTATTGAATAGAAAATGTTTCAACCATCAGTTAGAATGTGGTTGATGAGTTTTTTGTTTCTGCAGTGGTTGAATATGTTTTTTTTGATTGTCAATGGATAATGGGCTTGCAGGCCCTGCGAAATGATCTCCGAAAGTAGCAATCATCTGGAAGGGTTCGGCATCCAATAAATGTCAGTAAATTTGCCAGATTTGATTTTATGCTTGTGGCCATCTTTTGCTGCCCTGGGGCTGGCTGAGTTGGGTCACTCAGGGCATGCCATTGATGGACACTATTCTCATTGGCACAGCGCACGGGGCTCGCCTGCAGAAAGATCAGCGGCGGACAACTCACCACAGAATACTATAGACTCAAATGGTGATTTCTCAAAATAGGGCCACCTCCTAATCATCCTTGAAATTAAACATTTATAGTGATAAATAGGATCAGTCATTAAACCATCTCTTGAGCCCTTGGGGGACCCCATAAATAATTAAATAAACCAACCATTTCTTGGGGTCCCCCAAGGGCTCCAGAGACCACACCAGCCGTTGATTCCAAGGTGACGGAGCTGGACACCGCCCCCAACCACGTACAGCATCGTGTTTGCACGATGCAAGCTGCACCTGTGCGCGCATCGGCGCTTATGCAGCTCTATGCTTGAATGATATTGAATGAATTCTTCAAGTGCTTCTTGTTGTTCATTAATTCTGCAGGTAATTGAGGAATGCTTTCCATTGCGTCGATGAAGCCCCTTTGAACATCCATGTGTTCACACGTGTTGACAGGCAATGACAGCGGGGGCATTCCCATACAAGCACCTCCAACCACGTCCAACCACCTCCAACCACTCCCTCGCTGGGCACAGGTCTTTGAGTAAAGCTCATCCGTGCCAATGACAACGATGTGATCAGCAAGGCTGAACTCAGCGAGCGCTGGAACTCCCAGGGAGTCGATCAGGAACTACAATGCCAATGGCCCGAAAAAGCTGCTTCAACCAATTTGAGCATCCCCACAACGCACTGCCGTTTCCATACATTTCAGCAGTTGTGGATGTGTATATAATCTATACATTTCCAATCCCCTTGGTAATTGGGGGTGTAGAGCTCGGGGGAGCCATTTTGTAAGAGAAAATTGTTGATTTTCATTAAAATTGGTAGGTTGTGGAAATTGTGCATGCCAGCAGCTGGAGCCGATCCCACAAACCATCCATTGAAGTAGTGATTGGCACAGGATAGATACCTTTATTAACATGGGGGTCTCCCACACAATTCTGCCACAGAGCATGTTCTTTATAAGGAAACCAAGGTTTTACGTCGTAAGGTAGATGTTTTGATAGATCTGATTTCCTGGCTTGCTATACGATAAGCCGGACAAGCCAATGGTGCCAACAGTTTTGGGTAACACTCACACATGACTTGGTGGTTTCTTGAAATAGAACCCCGGACATCGTTGGTTTGATACTAAAAATGGTCAATAATGGATGATTTTGGGTTGCCCCTATTTTGAGAAACCCTTATTTGCAGCAGGTGTGTTCCAAAAATCAAGCCAGCTTGGAACAGGGACAATTTCACTGGACTTGTCGCAGCGATTGAGAAATTGCACGGTGAAATATACCTACAACCGTTCTCAACCATCCATCCTTCACACCACAGTATGACATGGCTTGAAAGTGGGACACCAAGCATTGCAGCCTGGCCACTCAGAATAATTGGGACACTCCATCACTGCATGCTGAGTGAATCGACCTTGGAGGAACAGCTCCAAACATCAGCCATGGGACAGCTGCCTGCCATTGGGATCAGCAAGTGAAGCTCCAATCCGAAGATATATATATATATATATAAAACATATATAAATAAATATATATATATAGGCGTACATATATGTACATAAATGAAAAATGCGCATGTACAAATACTAGTCTCTATACATATATATATATATATATATATAAACTTTAAAACATAGATATATACATATACTATAGATACAAATGAATATGTATGTATAAAAAGGTATATACACATTTAAACATATTTACATACATTGTGGTGCCCCCCAAACCTGCTGATGCAATACTAGATTTCTTTTGGTGTGTCTTTGTGGAACGGCTTTGTTTGTTGACTCACCAAGTGGTATGCGGAGACAAGCATATGGCATGGTTAATCTTGATTTGCTGCTACCACTTCAGTCGGTATTGACTTTGCACATCTGCGGACAAGCAAGGCACGTTCGGTGTGCCCATGTGTCATGTTCCTCCAACACTCTGCTGGTTGTTGGAACCTTGAAACCTATCCCAACAAATACGGGAAGGTAATCAACCAACCATCCCAAAACATTTGAGAACAAAAACCTGTCAACCAAGCCATCACCTAGCTTTGACTTTCGATAACCAAAGCACACGAATCAGTCAGTGAGTGGGTAGGGGCTGGAACATCTCCAAACAGGATCGACCACTTCAGGAGCAAACTCATGAAAATGCTGAAACATAAAGGGGTTTGTCCATAGATGGTGGTACCTCCAAAAGATCTGTGGATAACTAACGTTTCTGGGTGGCAAAGTGTGGTACACCATCGAATTGGACAATACCACATATGAGATGCGCATATTTCACGGTGGTTTCTCAAAATATGGAGCAAAAAAAATGGTTGGTTTCTTACTTTGTAATGAATGGATACTGTTGGATGATTTGGGGTACCCCTATGGCTTGAGAAACACCGGTACACTGCCATGATCTGTTATAGTTATGGTTCTGATTCGTAGCACGCTGCTTGCAACCTGCAACGAAGATCCAGTGACATGGCTGGCGTTTGTCTTCCCATGAGTGTCAGAGTGGTACGCTTGGATGATCATGCCTATAAATCAGGATGATCATGAGAGTAAATTTCATGATGACGATGATGACGATGACGATGACGATGATGACGATGACGATGATGATGATGATGATGATGATGATGAGGATGATGATGAGGATGAGGATGATGATGATGATGATGATGATGATGATGATGATGATGATGATGATGATGATGATGATGACGCCGCTGCTGATGATGATGATGATGACGCCGCTGCTGATGATGATGATGATGATGACGCCGCTGCTGATGATGATGATGATGATGATGATGTCTACTGATCCACAGTAGTGACTGATATCTCAACAACCACCAGGTATCCAGGTATCACCAGGTGTACCCCTGGAACCTGGCACCCGCTCCCCCGAGGCCCAACTCATGAGCTCTGGATGGACATGCCACTGCAAGCGGCTGAAGCCTCGGGCGCTCAGCGCAAATGCGGTGCAAGCTTTCCAGTGAGACAACAAGCGGGCCTCAACATGCTGAAAAACTGCAGGGCGAACAGTTGTGTACTGAAGTGACCAAGCTTGCTGCAATATCTGGTGGCACGGTCGTTGGTATTGTACTTACTACATACCCGAATGGCTGCTATCATAGCTGGTGAACAAAATCCTTCAGCACTTACCAGTGTCCAGCGAGTTAATTTTGACACCAACTCATCACCAAAGACTCAACTTGTGGCGAGGCGACCTGGGATGAGACAGCCAAGAACGACAACGTGAGCGGCGACTGTTATTTATTTATGGAAGGGAGACCCCCGTTTCGTCGCCATATTACATGTCTACGTCCTACGTCGCCTTTACTAATGTTGCAAATGGAAGGATTGGCGTCATGAACATGGGTGACGTCCTTTCTCAGTTCAACATGCTTCGATCACCTCTCTGGCGCTTCTGGTGCTTGAGGTGCTGCTGCTTGAACCCTGACAGGATTGTAACAAAGCGAAAGAATCAGAAAGGGATAAGCATTAAAAGGTTGAAGACGGGCCCTGGGCATCTTTCGGTGGGCTGTAGACGTCATTTTGACAACGTTTGGACGTCCATTTTTGCTGACTTTTTCAGACGATAGTAGGCAACAATGATCAAAAGAAACAAACGCTTTTTTGAAATCCCCCTTACTTCTTTCTGCAGCCAACTATGTATCTACCTCCAAACCCTTCTGCCTGCCGAAAACTACTTTCAATCAACCTGCTCACATGAAGCAACAGCCAACAAAAAAAGTAAAGTACAGCTGATTGAATGTACAGCTGCCCTATCATACTGTCAGATCTGCTTGGATCCAATGCTGGATTCTCCAACCCCCTTCGGAACATCATATACCACTTGCAACCAATTTGATTGGGAACCAGGGCAAACCAAGAAATCAAGCGAGGCTGAACAAGGCTGTCCATCACTTTGGTGTCTATGCAGCTCTACTTGTGGATCATGTCGACTTTCTACCTGTGCACTTGTACTCCGTGTCTCTATGTGTTTCTTTGTCCGTCCTCTGCTCCACATTGTGATAAGGACGTTGCTGCGGCAATGATACTGATCACAAGGACGGCCCATGATCACTCAAAAGCTCCATGTATGGCGCTTTCTCAAACTAGGGGTCCCCCAAATCATCCCATATTCATCATTTACAGTAGTGAACCAACCTTTTTTGGGGTGCCCTATTTTCAGAAAGCACCATATGGCAGATTTCCCAACATCTGGCAGTGGGTCAAAACCCTGTACCCCTGGTTCCCCTATCATTATTGATTGTTTTCCCTATAAAATGGTTGAGTATTATCCCCCATTATTGGTAGGTTAATATTGACCCATAGCCATATATAGCTGGTACATCCCTTATATCCCCTACTATTGTTGGTTGGTATCCCCTATTATCAACCATTAACCTATAGTATTGGGTGGTTAACGGCTTGACCCAGCTCGCCATCTCTCTACAGACCCAGTTTTCTAGGTCAGCATCCGATCATGACCTCACCGCGCACCGTCCAGGATCCCCAGCTCCAAAGCAACATGGAGACATCCTGCGGCTGCCAGTTCCTGGGAACGGAAGACCTCCACGTTTGGTGCCAGTCCACGTGTGGACGTTCATGTGGTGCACCCAAAGTTACACGAAAAGAGTAGATTCACAAGTTGAATTGAATAGATTCACAAGTGGAATTTACATCAAAAGCACATTCAACGGTTATATAGATTCAGCATTCTCAGCATCAATTGTTTCACAAGTTTGTTTGTTGTATAGAACTTCTAAAACCACATATGTACCACCAATTTCGCAACACATACTCAGCTCCAGGTTTGCTGAGGCTTAGCCTTTAGACACCTCAGCATCCTGCGAAGAGTTGCTCGTCCGGTCCGGATGATTGTCATATGCTATGCTTCTCTTTCCATTCTGGATAAGTCATATAGTATAATTACAATAATTTGCCTCAAAATCCAACAACCATTGTTTACCGATGCTCACGCTAGATATACTGACATATAGTGGTAGATTCATAGACCACCATTATCTTGGGCGCGGCCTCCCCGCTGTCCTGTTGTTGCCTTGCCGGTACAAGTGCTGCGTTCGCGCGGCCAAGCGCAAGTCCTCACGGCAAGTGGGATCAGTTTCATGGATTCACGAGGGATTCAGCTCAAGTATACTGGGGAGATACATATCAATCAACCACCAGCGCATTTCAAGCGATAACCTAGATATTTACTTGATGTCTTTACGTATTATCAGCTGCAGATCTATTCTAAGCAGGGCAATGCAATGTCTCTTATTACCAAGGGCAAAACCTTGTGATCGAAGCTATGTTTGGCAGAATGTATCGCCAAGTACGGGTGCATTGTACAAACTGATCAACTGTAATGCTGTTCTCGTTCATTCATTAACAACCTTGAACATATCCTGCATCAACACACGCATTACAATTAATGTGGTGTTTCATTGCTTTTCATTGCCACCGCATCACCGTCCATCACATGACATGCAATGCGTACATCGAACATATCAAATGCCTGCATTTTGTGCCAGTAAATTGGAAATGGTCATGCCTTTTCACTGCATGATGTGAAATGACATGCTGAGCAGCGCATGATATTGAATTCCTATTCAATCATCTCAGTACGCGTTATTTTGAGGATTGTTACAGTACCAATTGTCAACTGGCAGTGGGTCAAAACCCCGTACCCCTGCTTCCCATATTCATAACCATTGTTCTCCCTATTGTTGCTGGTAATTATCCCCTATTATTGTTGCTTAATATTTACTCATAGCCAACCATTTTGGGACATCCCTCCTTACGGGCTAATCTCTGGTCAAGGTACCCCCATTTGCCGGCCTTCTGGGACGCCTTGGCCATGGCCCACAGGCAAAGACACAAGTCCTCCGTGCGAACCGCACGTCCGATACGGGATGGGCTTTCCACGTTTCGTGCCTCCTTAACCTAAAAGATTCCCTGAAGGAAAAATGAGGAGTGCCATTTTCGTAAAACGGTTTAACTTCGAGTCCAGGAACTGCAGCAATTCCAATTTACCGTTTACAATAAAGATAAGATGAATGATGATTTAGTTGCATCATTCACCTTGAAACCTTGGATCCGCGTCACTATCAGCTTCAGACCGCCGTCTGTTTGACCACTGCTGAATTACATCATGCCATGTCAAGTACCGTGGTCCGAATTCTCCTAAACTCTCCTCAATTCCACTGTGATCTATAAGCAGGGTGTTGTGCGGGCAACGTATTTGTTTACGACACGAAGAATAAGAAGTGCACCATCTGATCAAAGACCCCGAATTTGGTGAAACCAGTCGATTTGGAGAGTCAACATGGGTCACATGTACAGTAAGGCCCCATCCAACACAACAACAACTTGCGCCTTGTGAGTGTAGCCCACAATATCTCGCCTGGGGATTTGGTTGGAGCTGGTGCTGCAAGGTATCCGTTTCCGCTAGTTTTCATAAAGTTGTGGGATACACCGAATCAATCCCAAGAGCTGCACGTAGAGAAAGTCGAAGTTGCGAACAAAAATGGGTCAAATCCCGCATCAATGGGTATTAATCCCCAAAATAGATAGTAATTGAGAGTAGTAGGCTGTGTCCTGTGATTCTGCGCACATTGAACAATTCTGACAGAGTCATTGGAACCTTGGCACTACGTATAGTTCATCGAAGGCAAGCATACTGGCAAGGTGGTTCAAGTTGTGCGGGTTTAGAGTAATCCAACACTGGCATGACCAAGGTCTCGATTAACGAATGACTAAGACTTCATCCAAAATTCAAATCAATTCTCAATGGAATAAAATGGGATTCAATGGGCAAGCAAATGACCTTTGATCATATGTCTCTGGGCACAATCTCAAGGCATTTGGCAGCTTGACCATGACATGTGTTCAAGGCAACCTGGAGCAACTCTGACAGGCGCTGGATCCCTGCGGTTGCTGAGCTCCCGGCACGATCTCCGGAACGACTTCATCAAAAATGGGCCCCTCACGCAGCTCAAGCCTCACCACAGCTTTGCGCGGCCAAGGACTGCTGGAGAGCACCGTCAAGGTGATCCGGGCATGCCCTTGGTGCCACAGCCCCGGATGTGAGTTTCGCCCTAAAGATTCCAGCAATCGTCAGCAATCATCAGCAATCATCAGCGATCATCAGCAATATCAGCCTCACTTTCAAGCAGTTCTGAACCCTTTTTTAATAAATGGCCTCTCCGATGTCAGCTTCGAGATTTCTGTGATTCAAAGAGTTGGTCATTTACTATCAACGATCGTGATGTCCTGAATCATCACTAGCAACTTATCAAGACAGCTGTGAGCACTTACCAACCTGTACTATCCACCATAAAAGCAATCATCTCAGTGTCAGCTTGATTTGTTTGACATTGAATATTTGCAGTGGGTTTCGTTTGAACCATTGTCAATCTACACGACTCGTTGATCCACTAGCCCTGTCGGGTTGGTGGTTGAACCACCCCTAGGAAACATATGCTTGTCAACCAACCATTTCTTAATGACTTCTAGGGCAAAAAAATTAAAAAAAGTCAATCAAACCACCAACCAGTAGTTGTTCAACCACTCTTGTTGATTATTATCCCTATTATGAACAGTATTGATGGTTATAACCCATATAAACCACCCCAAATGTTTGAAACCACCAATCAGCCGTTGTGAAACCACTGGGCTTGCCCTGTTGTTCATCCAGCCGTTTCCGCACCTCACCAGGCTGCTCAGGGCAACGCTGAGCTGCTTGGGATTCATGCCATGTCTCTTGGAACTGAAGGCCTGCGTGCGCGGGACCCTGTGCAATCCGAGCAGGGGACCCGGGAGCGCTACCCTAAGGAGAGGCACACAACAACCATGAAATCAGCCATGAACTGCCTGCAGTGGTGACGGAATTTAAATGGTTATATCATCATCACTGTTGTTCAGATGGAATTCCAATACGAACGTTTTTGCAACTTGCAGCCGGACTTACAAAACTGGGGCTCTTTATTTGTACCTGTGAAATCTGTACAGTGCGATCACCGCTATCCTGGCTACAAGGAACTCATAGCGGAATGCGCTACTTCGCTCAGGGGCTTTGGTCCAGCGAAAAGGAGCCTGTCTGTTCCGTTTGGTTTCTGGCCTTGGTTGTGACCCCTGGTTGTTTAAAGTGGTAGCGGAGCCCGGTAACGTCCGGGCCCGGTTTGGGGGTGGTTTTGGTTTGCGTTGGTTCTGGTTTCTTTTGGTTACTCCTTTTGGTTGGCCATTGCCCCTGAACGGAATCAATGGCTGGGGTGGGTACCGCGGTACCTCAGTCTGATGGGGACCAAGATCCACTAGTACCTAGTGGAGGAGAAGAAGACGGTCATGGTGGGGAACCTGGCCGTTTGAACCCAGCCGAGCTTGCGGCATTCCGCCAGTTTCAGCGTTTTCTGCAGCAGAATCCTCAGGAGAGGACCAGTCCCCGCCGTCCACGACGGCGATCAGCCGAAGAAGAAGAAGAAGAAGAGAATGATGGGAAGGGTGGTGCTGCCGGTCCACCACCGGCTTGGGATGGCACCACGGAATTTGAAGACTACATGATCCGAGCAAAGCTGTGGCTGGCTACTACTCGGACCAAGCCAAAGGCCCGTGGGCCTTTGCTGCTGAAGGCCTTGAGTGGTCCGCCGTTTGAGACCTTCAAGTATCTCGCCAAAGATACGGCCTGGCTGATGGACAATCAGAATGCGGAGAAGCTCTTGCAATCCATGAATCAGCCGGAATACTATGGAGACGATCGCCAGGAGCATCTACTCACCGCCTTGAGTAGAATCACCTATCACCTGAAGCGTGCGAAAAATGAATCCTGGCGAGAATTCTTTGCGAGATGGGAAGGTGCTATGAGGAAGGTGACGGACCATCAAGTGCAGTTGCCAGCGGAGTATGAAGGCTTCTTGGTGATCAATGGTCTGCAGCTTGCAGAAAGTGACATCAAGGGCCTCTTGAACTTCACCCGTGGAGATATCAAGCCCAGCTCAATCAAGGAATGGTTGCGCAAGAATGAGACTCGCCTCACTGCTGCTGAAGTGGGGGCGGATAAGGTGAAGAAGACCGCTGCTGCCCACTACCTCATGGACCCCGACGACATTCCGGCCGATGACGACGACCCGGACTTGGACTTCGAGATCCAGGAGCTCGAAGCCTATGTCACGGCCCTGCAGCCGGATGCTGAGACGGAAGAGGACCAGATCCTTGAGGAGCACGAGGCCCAGGAGATCTTAGCCACGATGCTTCAGCAGAAAAAGACATACAAGGAATCTCTGGTGAACAAGAAGAGTCGTGAACTGAGTAGAGGATACTTATCCAAGACGAACTTCAAGGCAAACCCCAAGGGTGCTGGAAAAGGCATGGGACCGGTACGTCCAGGAAACTATCGAATCTCCATCGCTGAGATCCAACGACGCACCAAGTGTAACAACTGCGGACAGGTTGGACACTGGAAAAGGGAATGCCCACATCCTCCTCAGTCCTCGGCCAAGGGAAAGAACCATGAGACCCACGCCTTGGAGACCCTTCGCACCAACTCTGAGTCCTTCTTTGTCGGCCACATGGACCTTGCTGCTGCTGAGTTTGACGTAGGTTCTCAGACAAAGTCTGAATTTATGGATCAGCCCAATACGCGGCAGATCACGGATCAAGATGTCAAAGTCTTAGACGCGTACAAGGTAGCGCCACGGGACCAGTATCCAGTGATTCATCAGGGTTTGTTCGGTTTTGAAACCTGGTTTGTGTCTATGGTCAAGGGTAGTCAGGAACCCATTCCCGATACCACTTGTGCTACTGTTGATACCGGATGTCAGAGGTTGGTCATTGGAAAGAACACCCTGCAGAGCTTTGCCCGACACCTTCCAGAACCACTTCAGGTGACCTTGCAATCTGAGACCAACAGGTTTCGAAGTGTTCATGGCACATCTACTACGTCACGTATCGCCACACTACCAACTAGTTTGGGAGATAAGGGAGCCCTACTTCGACCTGCCGTATTTGAAGGAGATCATAGTGCTGATGCCCCATTTCTATTGTCTCTTTCTTTCTTGTTACATTGTCAAAGTGAACTCCATCTTGATGAGCAAAGAGGTTTACATATACGCATGAAGAATAGTGGTAGAACCATTCCATTGCATCTGGGCCCCACCGGAGCTCTTCGAATCCCGCTTCAACAGTTCCAACCACACATGATTCAGGAACTGCACCAGGTTCAACAGGTCATGACAGAGCATATGGAGTTCGAAGTGCTTGACGTGCAGCACACCATCTCTGATGTTCTAGCGACTTCTTGCTCAAGCACTCCCGCGAATCTCCCAAGTGATCCTGTTCCTCACTTCGACCATGCACAAGCGTGCTCGGACGACAGCAGCCAACGAGCAGGAGACCCTGGCAGCGTGGCGCCGCATTGTCAACAAGATGATGATGTTCCTCATCCCCATGCAGTACATGATGGAACGGATCCTGAACATGCCAGTTCACACCAAGAACATGATGAAGATGCTCATTCGTCAGATGCCCTACAGCGATCTGATCTACTCACAACACCAGATCGAGAAGGAACTGGGATATCGCCAGAACCTCGACAACACGATGGACGACTTCGAGCTGGTGACCGAGAACGATCGTTGGGAGTCATCTTCAACCGGGACAAGGACATCATTGTTGACGAGGACGTCACAGCGGACCGGGACTATAACAACTCACACTGCCAAGGAGATCGACAAGGTGGGAGATGTCCACGGAATCCACATCCTTTTTGGAGATCCCCCGAGCTGCAAGTGCGGACTGACGAGTCGACTCCACATCTGCCTCAAGGAGGGGATCAACCACGAGAAGTTCTTCTTCCGTTGCCCCCGGGAGATCGGAAGTCAATGCCAGTTCTTTCAGTGGACCGAGATGCAGCCCTTCGACGACCTCTCGGCATGGCGTTTCAAGGACCAGGGCGAGGGCAACATGTCTCACGCCAAGGCCCTCACCGAGATGATCCAGGAGATGTGCTCGCACAAGGACACGACTCGTGCAGGCACCAATGCGCACTACGAGAAGGTCACCTGCAAAGCATGCAAGAAGCTGCTCAAGAACGAACTTCGACAGCCGAAAGCCGCAGCTTCCAGCAGCCGTCCAACCCAGGAAGAGCTGGACTACAAGGAGTTCCAGAAGTTCCAGGAGTGGAAGAAAAAAGGGGGTCGCTAGGAGCGAAGTCAGTCAAACTGTCTCCGAAACAAGACAGGAAGATCCGGGCAGCCTTGGCAAAGGCAATTTCCTTTTGGAAGCAGATCCAAATGATCTGCTCCTCTATGGCAGGAGAGCACACTTCTCTTCTGGAAACTATGAGGCAGTTCAATGAAGAAATCTGCCATGAGCTTTCCTTGTCGCCTGATGGATCAAAAAGAAGCCACCAGCTCGCAGAAGTCATGGGACTCTCACACACTCAGTTGAAAACAGTCGCTGAAATCTACAATCCAAATTGTTTTGGGAAGCGAGCTGCAAGACATCAGTTGATTGCTGGAAAAGCCTTTGATATCAGTTTGGGACATGACTTGACGGACAAGAAGAAACAGGACGAAGTAATTTCATACATTAGACAGACACGACCGGGACTCGTTTTGCTTGCTCCACCATGTCACATGTACTCGGCACTGCAGAATTTAAGTAAGAACAAGAGACTTCGAGATGCTAAGCTCATGCAAATTTACTTGAAGAATCGAAAAGAAGCCAATCAGTTGCTCCACTTCGCCATTCATGTCTGTGAGTTGTGCCATTCGCTAGGGCTCAAATTCGTTTTGGAGCACCCACGTTCTGCTTCCTCGTGGAATGAAACGGCCATGAAGCGCCTTCGGTCGCTCGCTGGCATCTTTCTTGCGGTCACCGACCAATGCCTCTTCGGACTTAGAGGACCAGAAGGAGGGCTACATCGGAAAGCCACTGGATTGCTGACCAACTCAGAAGAAATCTATCAGCAGCTCTCCGTCCGATGTCCACGTGAACACGAACATGAACACATCATTGGAGGGAACAAATCACGACTGGCACAGAGATATCCTCCGGCGCTCATCGACAAGATCCTCCACGTGTACAAGAAGAGTCTCGGCAGGGAGATACAATATGTCTCCGCTGAGGAAGTCTTGGAGATGGATCGACGGCGAGATCTATGGCTTACAGAATGTCTTGCTGATTTGGAATGTCCTCATGCTGGAGATCAAGGAGATTCTTCAGAATGTCATCACCCAGACGCGAACGAACCTGGAGGTCCTATCGAATGTCTAGGTGCCAAAGAATGTCATGCCCAAGAACCCGCCAACGAATCTCGAGAGGAAGATCCTGAGGAATCTGGAGAACCGGAAGAGGGCAGGGATCTGCCACTACAGGATCGCTTCACCCTTCGCAGACTTCTACAACGAGCACACGAAGGACTTGGACACCCCTCGATGGAGAAGTTTGTCCGCATCCTTCGATACTCCAAGGCCAAACCGAGTATCATCGAGGAGGCCAAGAAGTTGCAATGTAGTGTCTGTGAGAGACACAAGCAAGTCAAACCTGCTCGACGTAGTGCACCACTCCGAGAATTGGACTTCAATGATACCCTGGGAGTCGATGTGATCTTCATGCCCACTCCAACAGGCAAGACACGTCCGACTTTGAACATGATCGACTGGGGGACCAAGTTCCAACTCTTGGTGCCAATGACTTCGAAGAAACCAGAGCAAGTACGAGAAGCTTATCGTCACTGGATTCGCTTCTTTGGTCCTCCCAAGAAGTTGGCTACAGATCTTGGAAAAGAATTCCGTGCTTCCTTTGCGTACCATGCCTCCCTGGATGGCAGCTATGTCGACCCTGCGGCCGTTGAAGCACCACACCAAAGAGGAATCACGGAACGGCATGGGAAAACAGCGAAATTCATGCTTTCCAAGGCCATGGATACTGCCAACTGCGAGTCGATGTCGGAATGGGAAGAGCTACTCGACATCGTGACCATGACCAAGAATCGAATGATGTACTTGAATGGTTTCTCTCCAGCACAACGGGTTCGGCTTCAACCCAAAGATACCTGGAGGTCTACTGTCAGGAGACGATGGCAATCGAGCACGACCTGACCATGCTCGACTTGGAGACCTCAGTGTCGAGAGATCGATGAAACTCCGACACGCAGCGGCACAAGCCTTTGTCGAGGCCGATGCCAGTGACATTCTTCGAAGAGCCATTGCTTCTGGCCCTCGCCCAATGTCAGACCTCGAAGTGGGGGAGCTTTGCTACTTCTACCGCATGGGAGCGGACAAGGCCAAGAAGTTTGCACCCGGCTATTGGTGCGGCCCAGCTCGAATTGTGATGACGGACCAGCCATCCACCGTCTGGCTCTCTTACCAGAACTTCCTCATCAAGGCGTCACCAGAACGTATCCGACGAGCCAGTGAAGAAGAACAAGCATCCGTGTCAGGATGGTTGGAGGGTCTGGTCAAGATTAAACACGACCTCAGCACCGCTCCTACTCGAGGATACGTCGACCTTGAAGAACATCCTCTCCCTCCTGCAGAAGGAGAAGAACCAGACCCAGATCCAGACAGTGATTATGAACCCAGCATTGCCGGCTCCGAGGAGATCAGGCAGCACCAGAAACGTATGCTGGAGCTCCCGACCTATCCTTTACCCAATCGTCGATATCGAGTCAAAGGACCACAAGACGAAGAACCGCTTCCTCGTCCCTCCGATGAACCCGGTACGAACGCCAGCCAGGACAACCTTGACCAGGCCGAGCACCAGCCCGACGAGATCAAGGACATTCTGGAGGACGACGACACCAAGGTGACGGAGAAGCGCGAGGCGGTCTTCGATGAAAATGAAGATGAGCAACCACCAGTCAAGAGAAGTCGCCTGGAGTATTTGGAAGCTTACTATGCTCGAATTGAAGGCTTGTTAAAAAGCCGACAGAAAAAAGAAGTTCGGCTGAACAGTCTCAGCTCTGAGAATCGGAAGAGATTCATGACTGCGATCAAGAAGGAGATACAGACCAACATTGATGCCGGTGCCTACAAGATTCTGACCATGGAAGAGTCAGCTCAGGTTCGCCAACAGGAACCAGAGAAGATCATGGAGAGCCGTTTTGTCCTCACCGCCAAGCCGATCGAACCCACTGAGCTAGCAGATGCCAAAGCAGCTGGTCTCCTGTTGGAATGGGATTCCATTGAAGACTGCAAGGCAAAGGCTCGACATGTTATGAAGGGATTCTCCGAAACCGGCTGCGAGGACATCGAGGCAACCACTCCACAGGTCACCAGAGAGGGCACCATTCTGGTCACCCAGCTTGTTGCTAGCATGCGCTGGCAACTTGGATTTCTGGACTTTACCCAGGCATTCATGTCCGGTGACCGTATTCAGAGAGTCATCTATGCAGCACAGCCACACGAAGGAATCCCCGGCATGCAGCCCGGACAACTCATGCGACTGGAAAAAGTATGCTACGGTCTGGTGGACGGTCCCTATGCTTGGTTCCAGCACTTGGCCCGGTTCATCATGAATCATCTTGGATACCAGCAGTCCATTGCCGACCCATGCATCTACTACAAGCACAAGAAGACGACCTCAGCATCTGGAGAAACCCAGATTTTGTCTGGAGTGATTGCGGTTGCAACGGGCGATATCCTTCATGGAGGTGACTCTGACCATCTTCAGTGCATGGAAGAAATCCGCAAGCACTACCGCTTGGGCAAGTACCAGTTTGGAGAAGGCAAGTTCACTGGTAAATGGTTCAAGCAGGAAGATGACTTCAGCATCACAATCAACCAGTCTGCCTACACCATGGAGAAACTCCTTGAGATTCCCATTGAGAAGAACAGGAAACGTCAACGATATTCCCAATGCACCCCGTCCGAGATAACTGCCCTTCGTGGCAGTGTCGGTGCATTGTCTTGGCTGGCAAAAGAAACCAGACCGGATCTAGCAGGAAGAGTCGCCTTGCTGCAGCAAACCTTTCCTCAACCTCGAGTTCGTGATCTGTTGGAAGCCAACCAGATCACCCAGGAAGCAAAGAAGCACCCGGAGAGTGGACTCAAGATCATGCCTATCCCAATGGAGAACCTGAGGATTGGTGTGGCCACTGACGCCTCGTGGGCAAACACCAAAGATAAAGACTTCCTAGAAGATCCACCTGGTGATTCCTGGGAGGAACAATCCAACTGTTGGATTCGACATCATCGACACCCCCGCCGAGTGCTGTTTCATCCAGCTGCCCATGGTGGACCAGATCTACATGGGTTACTCCCCGGGAGAAGAACTATTACTGATGACGGTCGATGTCTCGACGACCAGTGGACCTCCTCCGATGCCATCAGGACATGGAGCGATCAGCCATGGACCGGAAAGACTTACTTCATGAAGCAGCCCGATGGACAGGCATTAGCTCATTCTGAGATCAATGAGGTCTTCCTGAAGTTGATGAATACCTCGAGTCAAGGTGGTTACGTACTCCTCTACTATGACAAGAGACTGGAGACGGAGAACCGACCACACATGGTCTCGATAGCAACTTGGAAACCCACACGATTGAAGCGGAAGACGGTCAATACCCTCTCAGCTGAATGCCAAGCACTTATCCTTGGAATCGGCCAGATCCACTGGCACCGGTTCTTGTTACTGGAACTGCTCGGCACCAAGATGACTCACGAAGACTGGGAGAAGAAGCTGACCTCAATCCCGTATGTCTCGGTGGTGGATTCCAAATCACTTCATGATTGCGTCAACAAATTGGTCTGCACGTATGCCCAGATAGAGGACAAGCGAACAGCGATCGATGTTGCGATCCTCAAGGACGACCTCTGCCGCACTGGCGGACATCTCCGTTGGGTAGCGGGTGGGAATATGGTGACTGACCCCTTGACCAAATCCATGAAGTCTGATTTCCTTCGGAAGGTCTGTAATCAAGGTTACTGGTCCCTCACAGCAGAAGCTCACCAGAGGCTCTGCCAGGAAAACGATGTACTCATGATAGCGGTGAAATCGCCATAAATGTTGTGGCGGTGTGAAATCTGTACAGTGCGATCACCGCTATCTTGGCTACAAGGAACTCATAGCGGAATGCGCTACTTCGCTCAGGGGCTTTGGTCCAGCGAAAAGGAGCCTGTCTGTTCCGTTTGGTTTCTGGCCTTGGTTGTGACCCCTGGTTGTTTAAAGTACCATACATGGATGGTCTGGAATTCTACATGGCTCCCAAACGACTGGCCGGCCTGCTCTATGGATTTTGCGGTCACTGAAACTCATGCTTCCTGCTGCGAAACATGTTTCGCGATCGTCAACAATCAACCTTCAACTACTGTAGCCGCGTCAGGGATTAATCAACCAGCTTGATGGTCAGTGCTGCTGTGGTTAAGTCTTGCAGCACTGGCACCACGACTGGATTACCTCATCGCTGGTCAAGCAGACAGTTCACTAGGCATGCTATCCAGACCCTGAAGCTAAGAGCAACATTTTCAGGTTGGAAATCCCAACATTTTTGGCCACCCTGGTACTGAACCATGGCCAGCACCAAAACACGCAGCCGGACATCACCAGCACAGCATGGAACAGCAACTGTCGCCTCGCCCAGACTTTGAAGGACCTGTGGCTCCTACCGCTGTCCAGCAGGCCGTGGCAGTGGGCAAGCAGCGGTATGTGGGGGAACGAGCACGTGACCCATGGATACCCATGGCCCATGCCCCTGGAATCTCCAAAACACCGGAAACTAGAGTGGTGGTTAACAATCAATTAACCATAACCATTACAATTAATTCCAATTACAAACCATTACGAACCACTACTAACAGAAACTCCAGAATTACAATTAATTATATAACCATTGCCAAACATGACATCCATCAATCAGCTGGTTGTTCGCCATCGAAAAAAACCTGGCTTTGGGACCCAAGCAATGACCGACAGCCTGTGCTTGGACCATTCGTTGGCCAAAACTTGGTGCCAGTGCTATGTTGACCTCCTGAAAACCAGTTGGCGAGCTGGGTCAAGCAGCTAGCCAACCAACGTTCATGGGGGATCATCATCAGCAACAATAAGGAAACCAATGGCTGATGATAGGGGAACCAGGGAGACTAAGGGTGTTTTGACTGCACAGCCAGTTGTTTCTGTGCTCTCTCTGTCCTGTCCTGCTGGTCCCAGCTTTTGAAAAAAAATGTGCTGCCTTGATTTCTCCCGACGTCATGTTCGCTGGAAAATGCACCAAATGTTTTTGTCCGGCAAAAATCAGCTGCATCAACGGAAGAGGTAGGCGAATGAAGCCCGAAAAAAAAAAATGCCCAGTAACCGCAAAACCGGGCAATAAGGATGCACATCCAAGTAGATCACCGGTGTGAATCAACCCACCATTGCGCAATACTTGGGATGATCAAACTAAAAAACTCTGGATCAATCTGAAATCTGCTAGATGTCAGGTAATTATGGCGGCCGGCACGATGATTAACCTGGCTACTTAACTCACTTGGGCATGTGCGAAGCCATAGTGATACCCCCCAAACTAATGTGGTTGTCAAAATGATCATTGTTTGGTGAGTCCCATTGGTTGCCCTATGGCTTGGGACACACCCACTTCACCCCTGCGCGTCTTTTTCCGACACCGAGACTAGGGCAACTGCGTCGGCACGAGCCACCACCCTCAGCGAACAACCAGGACCGACGAGAATTTAGGACGGACAAAAACTGGTTGGTTGTTGCTTAGTGGTTCTAATTGATTGGTTGTTGGTGGTTCAAACTGGTTGGTTCTAACTATATGGTGGTTGATTGGTGGTTAATTGGTGACCGGCTGGCTGATTGGTGGTTCTAACTCCTTGGTTGTTAATTAGTGACCGGCTGGCACAACTGATTGTGCAAAAGTGCCAAGAGGTTGTTACTTAGTGGTGGTTTTCAGAGTTCTGCTTAATAATCTTTGATAGTGGTTCTAGAGAAATGATTAAAACTGCCAACCAGAAAATACTCTGTCAATCCAGGCATATCCTACATTATTTCACACAATTCTGAGCTTGGAGTGCTTTCCTTGATATGAACGTCGAACATTTCTCGCACTTGCCAACGTTATATTGAAGAAATGTTATGCCTTCAACTGCGCAAGACTGGTGCAAAGTCATAGAACCGGTCTCTGGCTTCATGGTCATGTTTGGGGTCTGCCCATCTGTGACTGAGTGAATCAATGCAGCATGGATGTAACTTCTTATATAGCGACTTCAAAACTATAGCTGTGGTAAGTCTTGACATTGAAAGCTACCCCCTATGTGATCACCAACCTTCTCATATCAAACCAGCTTTAGATTCGAATCCTCAACGGCTTGGAGTTTCCATGACCCTAGGTTCATGTATGCTTTTCATGTAGAGGATGGTTGGGGGAGGGGGCAGGGTATCCATGCGATTTCTGCAGGATCCCATGTCACTGCAGTTGTAGCCACATAGTTGGTGCTCCTCGAACGAACGCCTCCAACTCATGTGTTGGTCCTTTTCTTGTCCTTGCCGCTTGCCTCACTGTCGGGGAATATGCGGGTTCTCAATTTAAAAGCAGCTGGCCACAACCACACCACAATGGCCACATTATCCTAATGCACGTTTCTCGTACTTCATGGGATCATATCGCCTTGCCAATCACAAGAGACGGCTGCAAGCTGTGAAAAGCCACACTGTTGTGTGGAGTAGGGTGGTTGCAGCGGTTGCATACTGTAGGGGAGTGCTTCATACAATAAAGTTATGATAGTGATAAGACTATAGTTCAAAGATGATACCCATGGAAAGCGATTCCCTCGGAACCAAAATTCAGGGGTTTCAGTTGTTGTCATACCCGTGGCTGCTTCCTTTCGTTGACAAGAGACCATCACTAATCATTAACCATCACCACAAAGACTCCATCGTATACGTACCAACATGATCATTTACCTGAAAAATCACCCAGTTTTGTAGGTAAATGTATACTTGCATGGAATATCAGGGCATGATGGAACGGCCCAATCCTTGGTAGACTTCGCGGCTGCCCGGCAACGGCAACGCTTCCATCGCTAGAAGCCAAAGCTGAAGCCATTCCCTGGGCGGACGCCGGTGGCGGGGAGCTCGGTAAGGCTCGTTGCTGGGGATGTCTGAACCACTGAACAATCGAAGAGTTGACCATGACCAGCGGTTCCGCCAGAAGGGCGGTTGTTCATTAACCATAAGCCACTAACCAAGCCTTATAATCAACAGCCACTAAGGTACTCAACCATAAGGATTGGTTAAGGAGCAACTCTTGTGGTTTCAACGTGGCCTGATCCTTTCCAGCAACTCCAGGTAACAACCCAGCCGCCTCGCCATGTACCGGGCGGCTGCCACTCCTGATACCACGGCTTTTGCCTCAGCCGGAGAAAGCGCTGGAAAAAAAGGATGGGTTCTTGTTGGTTAATACTATGGGCGTGGTTAGTAATGGGTGAAACTATTTGATAAGTTAAGTGCTTACTAATTGAAAAAATGTGCGGAATAATGGCTACTACATGGTAAATATTCTGGACATGGGTGATACTATGCGTCTCGTTTACACTACGCGCATGCTTCAAACTGCAGTTGACAACCAATAGCAAGCAGCAATCAACAACAAAGATTGATAAGCCAAAAATTCACAGGCTGTGGGTCAAAACCCTGTACTCCTGCTGAAAATATTGTTGTGATGTTCACCTGCCCATGTGTTAGTTGGTTAACAGACCCATGGCCACATCAAATGTTCAAGCACGAAATGTTTCTGGTTGGTGGGAGAATCACCCCTATGAAAAATATGACTCAACCAACCATTTGTAAATCATTACTAGAAAAATAAAACATGTCATTCAAACCACCAACCAGTAGTTTTTTAAACCATTGTTGACTATTATCCCTATTATTAAGCATTATTGATGGTTATAACCCATATAACCCACCAACGTGTTGAGACCCGATTCAGCTGGTGTTCCTCCCCTTCCAACAGAGAATCAGCTTGGAAACCAAGTTTTTGATGGGAATCAAGATGTGTTCTCCGACCAGGATTGTACCCCCGAAACATCCCCAAAGGGTCACAGCACTAGCTGATTTTATGTTTATTGTGTCATATGTTGTATGTTTCATAACTATATCATATAATATGTCATATGCATGTTTGCAAGAATAATAGGAACATATATGTCACTGACCTGGCAAAGATCGCTGCATGTTCAAAAATAAATGATCATTTCGATATATTATGCTTCACTTCAAAATGGAAGAAGTACAAATAAATGACTTAGTCGCCAAAGCCTCCAAGGAAGTGCAAGCAAAACTGCTCTTGGGGTGGAGAACCAACTCACCCCATACCAATGTGCAGCCGTAAACAAAACCGTGGAAAAAAAACAACTGCCAAATTGTCATCGCTCTGTCCTCTTCGTCCCTCCTCTCCTCTTTTGGGGATGTTTGCTTGTGTCGCTTACGCTTCTTAGAATATAGCTTCTTTCGTTCTCAAATAAATATGAAAGCCACTGATCATCAGATTCAGATCAATGCGGGTTACAGTATCCCTCAGTAAGAATTGGGATGTTTCCCAAGCAAAAGCAGTCTTGTGTCCCAACGACTCTGATATGGTTACCCTCTGGTAAACAGACTAATATATCCCAGGGTCTTCCCAACAAAATGGTGGATTTTCCATTGCCAGGTCAGTTTTCCAGAGAGTACCAAGAACATGCAAAGGCAACATCAAACGCTTCATGGCAGCTCAGCGACTGAGGTGTTGCAACGGGTCGCCCAAAGTTTGGATTTCCTCAGGGGGCCGGGCATTCAAGGCAGTGAGGGCACAGTGAAAAAAAAACTTCGTGCGGGGGATTAGCTCATTTGGGGTTAATGATTCTGAGCTATAGCCATAGCACAACAACCGGTAAATGGTTGATCAACAGCTGGCGAATGACAAAAAATATGAATAAAGTTCCCAAGTATTTCTAGAAAGCGTACTGTATGCAATGTTCAATGCAGTTGTGGAAATATTTACATCGCCACCTGGTTGCTGGTTTCAACCCTTCTGAAAAAGCATAAGTCAATCAACAAACCATTCCATATATAGCGAAAATCATGTAAATCGAATCACCAACCAGCAGTTGTTCGACCATTCTTGTCGGGGAGAATATATCCCCAATTATTATTAACCACTATGCTCACATCATTGAGGCCTGGCACTATATTTATCCCCTATTGACCACAGCATAATCCCCTGCAAAAAATGACCGTCAAACAACCAACATTTCGTCGCTTGGCCGGCTGTCTTGACAGTGCGCTTTATGGGTCAACACCCAAACGTACACATGTTCATTAGTGACAATGGAACAAATTACAATAGTTATCCGAAAAATCCTGGAAATCGGCGATACACGGTGGATTGTCCATTGCCAGGTGGCTGTGGGTCAAAACGCCCTAGCCCAGGTTCCCCATCATCAACCATTGTTTTCCCTATTATTACTGGCTATTATCCCCCATTATTGGTTAGTTGATATCGACCCATAGCCAGGTTAGTTTGCCAGTAATATCGCCCCAAACGAGAGATGAGAATAGCAAGGCTGTCACGCCCAGTCTCGCTTCAAGAACTGCTCCTTCTCGTGCCAGCGCACCTCTCTGGGTGGGTATCCTCACGGCGATGCCACGAGGTAACAAGGGGATGATGATCCCGACCGATGGACCCGCAGGTCTGCGATAATTTCTGCATGAAGAAAGCATGTGTCAAGAAAACTTCCACCATACATCACATGTCTTCAACATCCCATCTGGCTTAGGCTTTGCTAGTCCAGGTTTGCAAGAAAAACCATCCACCATATTTCACCAAACCTGGTCTTCAGCAGTTCCCAGTCAGTGTGCTTGGCATGGATTGCGTAGAGTCGCTTGTTGAAGCGTTTGAAAACACACAAACAAAACACACCAGAATTCACCAACTGTTTGCAACTGGCAATTTACATGGTGATTGGAAATTCTTCATGGACATTCCCTTTGACAACCATGACATTATAAAATTGGATAGCAGGTCAAGTGGGCTATCCCTCTCATGCCCTTTGGTCAATCAACCTGACAATGGAAAATCAATGATGGCAACAGCTGGTTTCCCTTCCAGGTTTCCTTAAACAAATAGCTAAATAGGTGGTGATTCCAAAGGGAAACCAGCTGTGTCTATGGTGGTTTTTCGAAAGGTTAAGCTACCAAAGAGTACTCCCATCGTCGATGTTACCATCTCCGCTGAGGCTCCATAGCCCTCGTGTAGCACGCGATGCATCTCGGCCTAGAGCAGGGGCGAAACTCTGAGAGGAACAGGGCCCCGCCAGAGCTGTGGAACATCGGAAGCATCGACAAAAATGAGGAAGCAAGTTTGGCAAAAAAAGCTGGGCTTCAGCTATCAAAAACGATGCTTTGAAGCTTTCCCCGAATTCGGAACAAATCAGCAGAATAATTGATTCAGGACCTCAGGATGGTTGTACTGAGTTCATGCTTGACGCGTATAACTTGACACTACTATCGCCAGCCAAGGGTCAAAACACCAGGTCTATATAGTTGCTGAAAAAACAGGCTACCGTGCCCGATCTGGAGGCTCTATCTGCATCACACTACAACCAGTTTCATGAGAAAATGAAACAACTGGTTCATCCTCATCTGGTTGGTGCATGAACTTCACTCCCAAAGGTTGCTGGTCCAAATAGGAAATCATGTCGACCACAGAAATGAAAACCCACACAGTTGACCCTCGTCCTGGATGTCACAGGTAGTTCGTATGACTAACTTGGATGTAGGTTATATCGCCAGCTGTTCACAGGGCAACAGTTGATTTAGGTGTATAGACTGTTAGTTAAGAATCACTAGGATGCGTGACTGAGAACCACAAGCAGCTCTGCGAAGAATGATTCGTTCAATGGCGGATCTGCCTAACAGATTTGTTGTGTTGTGGTTATCCTCAAGTGACACAACATGGGTTTGAAGTTGTTTCACTCGCTGTCAAAACGCCATGGGCGTTCCAAGTAATCTGGTAGATCTTAGAGAATTAAGTTGTCTGCCATGTTTGGTCATGTGTATTAAATATCAGAGACAAGTGATACAATATACATATCATATTGTATATATATATAAATACATTTGCATTATATATAATATATATAAATATAATATATATATATATACTAAAAAATATATTCTATATATATATATACATATATATATAGTCATACATATTTCATTCTTGTGGCTGATATTGGCTGCTTGTCCTCATCGTGAGGTGAACAGGCCATCCTCGCCGTGGAGGCTTGCCGCCCGCGCGAGCCAAGGTGCCCTCAAGGGATGCTGGGCTCCCAATCCAACCGAGGAGTCCTCGGTTAAACAGTTGAGATCAAAGCAGTAGCCCGAGTGACTACAAGGTGGGGCCCCCCTATAGTTACAAGGTGGGCAACCAACCACTTAAAAGTTGGTTTATAACTCATCTAACTAGGGTTAACTACCAATTATAGGGGTTATAACCCAACTCTACTATTAACCATTAACCACTAACTACTAGAAACAACTAACTAGTAAACCTATGAAACCTAGTAAACTACCTTAGGTGGGCCCCCCAAACGTTATAATTTGGTGTATATAGCTGCTGAACGGGGCCCACCTTGTATGCCCAGGATTCGTATAGGATTCGTGTGTATGCCCAAACTTGAAGAGAATTGTGTTTCCGTTCCGGTGGGTGGACTTCACAACCCACCCTTGGGCACGCACAACTCTCCCAAGACTGGGCGTCTCCCTCGAAGAATGGAAACCGCTTTGAACGGCAATGTGAAAACACCTGCTGATTCCTGGAACAAGGAACTTGGTGAAGCAGGTTCTAACTTGTCAATAGCAACCTGGCAATGCCTCTGATCTATAATCTATGAAAACAATCCAAGGAAAACCTGGCACCCCCTCTATTCCCCAAACAGTGTGTGCACTATAGGGGTTCTTACGGTAGTAGAAAAGCTCCTGGTGTAATAGAAGTGTGCGCCGGCGCGTACGGCCAATTCGCTGACCCTTTCGTCAAAAACGTTCCCTCATCTTCCGTTTTCAACAGAAGCCTCGTACGAAACTGGGTCTGGGAGAGCTGTATTCCGGAGCTGCGTTCTCGTCTGCGCGCCGTGCTCGTTTTTTGATCAATGTCCATTTTCCGTGGCAGGCGCAAGGGAAACCTCACTTTTGTCCCTCTTGGGCATTAGGAATCCGTGGCAGGCGCAAGGGATTCGATGCACTTCACAAAACGTGTAACTGTCGTCGATTTTGCGACGTTGCAAAAACGTTGACAGGCGCACACAAAATGAGCGTGTCCGAAAACATCGACTTTTTCGTGACAGGTGCAGCATTTCGTGATCTTGAGCTCTCTTTTGGTGACCTCGAAACGCTCGTTTCGTGAGACTGTCGTCATTTTTGCATCTGCTATGTCGAGATCATTTTTCGTGACAGGTGCAGGACTTCGTATGCCTGGGGATCACTTTTTCGTGGCAGGCGCAGCGTTTTGCAACATAAACGCTTGAAATCGCAATTCGCACTGTAATGGAGACTTCAGGTGCCTTTCATACCTCTGCTTTTTTGTGTCTCGCCTGCGCGCGGTGCAAATTTTGATTTCGCTCGCGCAACCCTCTGCGGACTTTGTGCGTGTCGGATCGCTCTCGTCTGCACGAGTGCGAATTTTGATTTCGCTTGCGCAACCCTCTGCGGACTTTGTGCGTGTCGGATCGCTCTCGTCTGCGCGCAGTGCAAATTTTGATTTCGCTCG
>VSDK01013725.1:231028-260380 GCA_009767595.1 Symbiodinium kawagutii
ACATGTGTGCTCATACATGTGTGCTCAAATGTGTGCTCTCATATGTGTGCTCTCATATGTGTGCTCATACATGTGTGCTCTCATATGTGTGCTCATACATGTGTGCTCAAATGTGTGCTCTCATATGTGTGCTCAAATGTGTGCTCATACATGTGTGCTCTCACATGTGTGCTCAAATGTGTGCTCTTGCATGTGTGCTCAAATGTGTGCTCTCATATGTGTGCTCTCCTATGTGTGCTCTCATTTCTGTGCTCTCATATGTGTGCTCTCATATGCTCTCATATGTGTGCTCTCATATGTGTGCTCTCTCATGTGTGTTCCCACATGTGTGCTCTCATATGTGTGCTCTCACATGTGTGTGCTCATACATGTGTGCTCTCATATGTGTGTTCTCACATGTGTGCTCTCATATGTGTGCTCGCATATGTGTGCTCTCACATGTGTGCTCTCATATCTGTGCTCTCAAATAAATGCTCTTGCTGTGTCCTTTTCCCACTTCCCCCCATCTCACTGTTTGGGGTCTCTTGCCGGGATAATTTTACAGAATCTTTAAATACCTCACATCTAATGGCAATTCTCCCCTTGGGTTTGAATCAGGAAGGGAGGGCTCCCCTTCTCTCCTGAAAACATCCGTTCGCTTCCCACTACAGCGCTACCCCAACAACTGAGGCTGTCTGAGAGTCTGATCTAGGTTGACATTACTCAATTTTAGATATACTTGGTTCAGAATGGCTGGGATCCATTGGGGAACGCTAATCCACACATACCTGTACTAGCTGTGCATTCTATGAATAATTAACTCATTTGGCTGCTTTTTGGAAGACATGTGGATCTGGGATTGCCACATCCCTTGCTTAATCCAGAACACTTTTGTTGCCATGGTGATATCCCATGACATCCCCATAACATTGTTGGTTCTTTATCGAGCTGATCTATGCAGCACTTGCAAACGCCCATGGTCTACCAACGAGGAGACTTGGTTCATGCTGTTGCCATTCCGCGCTGCATTGAAACGCAACCAAGAGGCTACAGCGACTTTTCGAACAGTGGGCAACAGATGCTTAAAAGCTTCCGGAGTGGCCACAGCATAGCCCAAGCCTGATTGAAGCGCTGAGTGGTGTTATTTTGGCGACGTTTCATTGGAAGGCTCGATGAGAATCGTGTCACAAAATGTCAGGTGAGGGCAAGAACAATCATTGGATACAATATCTTTGGGCACCCCGTGGGAAAAATTCCATTGGTGAACTCAACTCCTGCTAGAGCAAATGTGCAAACAGCCAGAAAAGCTGAAGCAAGATCGAGGAGACCAGTCAAAAACCAGAAAGTAAGCTTCAAGGTCCGGGAAGGTAGCAAACAAACATATATAGGTATATACACATATATAGATAAATATATATATATATATATAATCAAATACATCTGCCGATTCCAACTCTCCCTGCGGGTTGCTGATTAAGAAGCCATCCTCAGCCATAGTTGCTAGTGCTTAAACTGACAAACATCTCCTACTCGCTGTCGATACCCCAGCGTTCAAGGCACGCACGTTGCCACAAAGCTCTCCGCCACTGGTTGAGTCGGAATGGTGGGTATGGGCCTCACTGCTGGCCCCGAAATCCACAAGCCCTGCCAGGAACACCATATCAGCAGCAATATGTGTGCATATATGTGTTCACAGGTCATTTACATGTTAGATATTATCTCTCTCTAATTTATATATATACATATATTTACATCTGTATATTTACATATATATATACATATATATGTAGATAGATATATTTATATATATAGATATATACATATATATATATATGTATATATGCGTGGGTCAGGTATCTGCAGTGATCAGTTGAGAACATGTTGCAAATGCATCTAAATATCCATGCATAAATACAACATTATGACATTATTGTATGTACGTTGCACCTATGCAAGTATATGATGATTGGCACAAATATGTGCATATATATTTAGATATAGATATAAAAGTCAAAAACATAAATGTGTCTGCACACATGCTGATTTTGAAAGTTGACGTGTTGTGTTTTCAATCATCTTTGTGCACATGCAAAGGTGATTGAATATATTTGTGCAAAACACACGTAGATATATGATGCACATCTGTACAAAAGGATATGTGGCTATAACCATAAGCACCTACATGGACCGCTGTATGCACATGTCTATATATTAAAATAATATATATATATATATATATATTTAAATATATATATATATATGAGATATAAATGCATATATACATATCATATATCTTTTATTTCTTTATTTATTCATAGAAACCAGCTCGTTACCTACTACAATGGTAACTGCAAGCATAAGTATACCAAGAACATTCCAGAACTATCCAGACATATCTCTACAAGATTCGATCAAACGACACATCGCTCAAACTGTTGTCCATCCCTTGGATCACCAACTCGCCTACTATCCTTAACGATCCTTAATTATCCCTATGCTTCCAGTCACCATAAAATAGTAGGGAACCGGCTGGTTTCTACCATTGTGGTGACTGGGGTTGATTACCGCTTATCAAGGTATCTGAAAGGCTAGGGTATCCTACTCACTTTCTTATTTTCTGTTGGATCCCTAAGTCTCCGAGGACACCAGCAGCCGCAAACCCCACTTCTCTCCAAAGGACCGCCAGCGGTAAGGTGTCACCCGTCCGGACCAGCTCCACAGGAATCTGCGGTGAACCAGTGGGTGACCATTCAGGGACCCAGGGCAAGGGATGATTTTGTCGTTTGCGGATAGACTCAGATGGAACTTACCAGTATATGGATGTGTTTCAAAAAATAGCGGACCCCGCAAATCATCCAATAGTAAGCATTTATATATAGTAAAAAAACCATCAATTTTTTGCGTCCTCTATTTTGAGAAACCATCAAATTACGGCTATAGGCTATTGGTCAAGGCTTTAATCAACCAACTTTCATGGGTGATAATCACGAAAACAATGGTCAATGATGTGGGAACCAGCAGTACATGACTATGGAGTTCATTCTCTATGTTACCATTCCTGGCAGTGCCTTTGAACTGCCCTGGCTCACTTAAGCCTAATTTTTCAGAAGCTGCGGGAATCAACGGCAGCGCCAAGTTTGATGTGGCAGGCGGCAGGGCGTCTCGTCAAGGACTACACGAAAATACGAACCCACACAATCCATGGATGGTATATTTTCCCTTCAAAACTACCTACTGTAGGTCATTTTACAATGTTGGCACGTATGCCAGCCCCATGGATTCTTCGGTGGTTTCTCAAAATAGGGAATCACCGCTTATCATCCAGTTTATCAGCCATTTACAGGAATAAACCAACTATATTGCTGTGTTTTTTGGGTCCCCTATGGCTTGAGAAACTCCCATCTGATTTGGAAAATACAATATCAAATACATATATATATAAAAAAAATATAAATATATATATATATATAAATAAATATAAATATATATAAATATATATATATATATGGAACTCCCATCTGCCAATGTCAATCTGCTCCGATGAGCCCAACGCCATTGCCTTTTTGAGCTGCAAGCGGCCCATAAAGTCCTCAGTCACGACTCAGTCAGTTGCTGGTGCAGAAATGTCTGGCCCTCAAGCATTTAGAGGTGGCTAAGTCAACTAAGTCAATTAGCATAAGTTAACTAAGTTCACTACGATTTATAGGTTTTGTAACTAATTCAACTTGACATAATGTTCACATGGAGTTCTTAAGTTAGGGAGCTAGTAAGTTAATATGATGATAACATAGCATGTCTTACCTGGTTATCTGCAGGGAACCGTGGGAGCTGCTGACCGAGCTTCCCCATCCTCGGACCACTCCGTGTCGGGGAACTTCACCGAGTCCCACGCAGCTTTGGTGTAAACGAAGGAGAAACCGAAGCCATACCTGGGAGCCAACACCGGTTACCACATGTTACCACCACCTGGGATTGACGAGCTGAGATTCGAAAGAGGATGCTGAGTTTTGAACAGATTTGGCCGATGAAAAAGCAGTATGATGTCCTTTGATTTACTGCATTTCCTTTTGATATTGATATTCTTTGGGTTGTGTGTTGAGCTGAAGAGGGCCCTGGAGACAAAAAACTTCTAGGGCTGAGCTGACATGAGCTGACTATGCACTGAACAAAAACTCCATCCTGAACCCAGCATCAATTCCTTGCATAAATCACCATAATAACCTATACAGCCACATTGCGTTGAAACAACAGATGTGCGCACATAGACTGATTACATGTTGGGCCCAATCTGGCTTGAGAAATACCCTTATGCGTCTTATGAGTCAACCAGCAATTGCTCATAATTACTACAAGGAAAAAACATATGTAAATCAAACCGCCAACCAGTAAATCTTATTTGTTCGGGTAAACAAACCTGGAAGATCCTGGAAGTGGAAAAAATCCACCATCTACTATCAACAAAATATCACAGAAAAATCAAGCAATGGCCGCATATCCCCCATGAGCCATTCCAACATCCTCACCCTTCAAACGTCGTCGCCCAGGCACTGGAAAGACTCTCGCTGCTGGTGGTCCAACAAGGGCTCTCGGCCGGGCGAAAAAAATCCGAAACTCTGATCCTTCACCTGCATTCCGATGGCTGAACAGTGACACGATATTTGGCGCTTCGGTGTTTGAACGGTTAATGATGGGAACATCATGGTCTTAATGAAGATGGTGTTAAATGGTTAATGATGGTGGTGGTGTCAATGAATGGTTAAGAATGGGAAACCTGCTTAACTGTTATTAAATGATGGTGTTAAATAGTTAATTAATGATGGTGGTGGTATTAATGAACGGTAAATGACCATTACAGGTTAATCATTAATCATGTTGAATTAGCAATTAACAATTCCCAATTGTTAATAGTGGTAAATGCAAAATAGAGTGTGGTCTTTGGGACTTTCAATGGCTAACTATCTTCCCTGCCATCACGGCAAGCCCAACAAACAAAGGCCGTGTTGGAGAAAGCTTGAAAACTCGAATTCCGACAGGGTTTTGATTTCATAGCTGCCATACAACCGCGACTGTGTAGCCCAAAGAAAGGCTCCATGGATTCATGTTGGCAATGTAGATCTTATGATCTCAACCGAAAGGGACCAACCAACGACCAACCAATGACCACCAACGTGATCTTGGACAACTGAGTTCTTCGAAGCCGCATTAGCAACGAAACCAACCTGAGACAACCAAGGCGGAGATGCACTCGCATGGTGGCTTCTCAAAATGGGGGAACCCCAAAAATGGTTGGTTTATTAATCTATTACTATCAGTGATTAATAGAGGGTGATTTGGGAGGTGCCCTATTTTGAGAACCACATCTCCAGGTGTCTCGAGGCAAATGGTACACTTCAAAAAAGTACACACTTCAGCCACTTCTCAAGTCATAGGGGTACCCCTCAATCATCCGTAATATTCATGTATGTAAATAAACCAACCATAGTTTTGGGGTACACCTATGTTGAGAAATCCCCTCATAGAGCCTGAAGATTATATTTCTGTCCCTCGCTCAAGCGCTGAGGATTACTACCAGGTTCTTGCTTGCTAGCGAGTCGCATGCTCAAACTGCCAGCCCCTTCCAGGATGAAAATATCGCGGTACAAACTGCAAACCTGCAACCAGCCGAAATAATTAGCATCATCAGTGTCAAAGCATTACGAATCTTTATCCAACTGATTAACAAATCTAAGGGTCTCATAATTTGGCCTAATGTTCCCTATGGGCTACCCATTTCAGAGTGCAAGTAGCGGCTGATGCAACCGAGAGACATCCATCATATGCCACTCACCCAAAGTACAGGCAAGTGGTCGATCCTTGCTTGATCGAATCCAAACTCAACACCTTTTGCACATGCTGAAACAATGGATGATAGGAATGATGGGAATGATGGGAATGATGTGAAACAATCCAACAGGAAGAATACAACGCACTTAGACAAAGAAAACAAAGGAAAAGGGATGATGGGAATGATGATGTTGGGGATGATGATGTCAATGTCGGTGATAATGATGACGATGTTGATGCCATGATCTTTCCTCATCCAAAGTACTTCATTGTTGTGTTTTGTACTTCCTGCTTGATAGTCACTCTACTACTGAGTCTGGTTACACAAAATGACTGATCTCCCAGCATGGTTCATTGAAACAGTCACACTGTAGGCAGCAGCAACTATTTCTGATTCAACTTGGGAAAAAATATCTAACGCGTTGGATAATTAAACCTATGTGACTAGAAATAGTTGCCAGCAGCAGCACCACCCACACTGACAACCAATGGCTGACATATTGTCACCTCAAACCTCTTTTCAAGTTGGATTTCATTTGTCGGAAGAGTCTTGCCAATCCAACTGCAAATGCAGGAATGTATATAGATATGACGTCGTGCGCCGACCGAAGGATGCAAACAACCATTGCATGTTCCTCTTTTCTGTAATCCAGCATGCGCTAGCAATCTAATGCAGTCAGTGCATATTGTTGGCTTACACGTACACATAAATGTATATACATACATATTGAACATACATTCCTATATGCACATGTGTATGTAATCATGTATATATATATATATACATATTTGTACGACCCCCAGGCGGAGATATGCACGATGGAGACCCTCTCGCGATGGAAGAAACGATGTTGATGGAACGTTTGGGGGGCTACCAAGCCTGGTAGCTCTATGGCACTGTAATTATTGCTAACCAGCAAGGTCTTGTTGCCAAATTCCCATTCCTGTTGCTCAATAATCCGCATAACTAGATTATCAACAATATTACACCATTATGAAACTTGATCATTTCAATTCGATGTTCAAGCATTCGTTTAAGCTAGCCTTCCGAAGGCCTGGAACTGGTGCGTCTATTGGAAGGATCCATGTCGGATGTTCAAGAAGTGCCCCACTGAGGTTTGTGTGCCTTTTCACCCAGGGTAGTTGATCATGGTGATGATGATGATGATGATGATGATGATGATGATGATGATGATGATGATGATGATGCTGATGATGATGCTCATGATGATGATGATGATGATGATGATGATGATGATGATGATGATGATGATGTTTTCTGCCGCTATGAATCTGGTTTTCACTACACCCACCACCAAATCTACTGGGCGTTTCCCGTCCCACTCGTCAAGGCACCAGCGTAGCTTCCGTAGCTCCACCTTAGTGCGTTGTGTCCACCGGTGATCGCAGCTGCATCCGCACGCGCAACGGCGGAACCCATGTGCGCGGCACATCGTGAGGTCGTTGTCAAGTGCCCGGAAATATGTTTAGCTAATGAAATTACAGTAGATGTATGAAACTACGTGAAATTAGATGTATGAAATGGATGCAATTTGAAAATGAATGCAAACAATTGTCTTCATACATATTACATGAGTGTATTTGCGTATTTGTATGTATTTGTGTGTTTGTATCTTGGGCGCACAGGTCAGGCGAACGGGTCAGCCATTATTATCATTGTGGATATTAGCAATCATCTCTTGTTCTTTCGTGATCAGCCACTGTTCACCATCAGTACTAGTTACCCATAGGGACATGAGACATGACTTACTCACTATCAGCACATCATGGGAGATCCATAATAGCAAACCACCCCGAATTTGAACGTAAGCATGCCTTCTAGATCCTCATATCGAGTGGTTGAGTGGTTGTTTTAGATCTCCACCTATGCAATATCCAATAATCTATCCAAACAAACGCACATGTATAGTATCCATTATGTATGCACGACTATAAATGTGTAAACTTATCTGATGTCCACGACACTAAGTGAGCAAAACCGGTTCCAGACAAGATCAATCGAAGAACCCACATCACCAGCAGATTTTAGTGGCGGGAAGTCATCAGCCAATTGACCCCCTTGCTGTTTCCAGCTGCAACAAATCTCTTTTTCAGCGCAAGGGAGCCACCTGCGCAAGGTCTCCTGCGCAAGGGATGTGGCTCTTACTTTGGGGAAGTGTTGCATCTGCGCTTTTTTACAGCGCTTGTGAAGCTCCTCACATGTTGAGCCGCGCATGATGCAAGACATCCCAAGCCATCCCTGGTTCTCCAAAGGGCTCACACTTCTAATCAGTCTTCCTTCAACTCATCTGGACTTTCACGACTCTCATTCCAGTAGTAGAAAAGCAAGCTTCCCATCGTAGCTTTGAGGCTAATATCTGTCACCTCAGCATTGAGCCAAGGCCATACAACGAAATCTCAGCAACACGAAACCATGTCAGCAATTGAACACACAACCGTGCTTCGATGTGTGCCATGGATCTTCAAACCAGTTGGGTAGTCAGGACTCCAGGCAGTGATGACTCGAACGAAATAGTACATCAACAGGATGAATCAACTGCCAGCGGTGACACTCAAACTTACAATCGCTTTGAGTTGGAGTCTCCTGTTTTCAATCCTCAGCATATCCCGGTTCCCCTTGGACAACGGCTTTTTTCTGTTTCCCTCACAGGTCAAGTATCACAAATGGATTACCTCATATCACAAATGTATAGTAAGATATCTTGGACCAAGGTTGCCCCTCACCATCTTACAAGCATAGATCATCCCCTTGATCCTTTGACTTGGCAACGAATCTGATGGTTGGAAAAGATCCAGATCCGAAGACAGACTAGGTCGTTTTAGGCAAATGTTAGAAACTGTATCAGTCTGGGCATGCCTCAAGTCGTTGAGGTCTCCTTTGGAAATGGGCACAAGCAAAGCGCAGCCACAGGTCCTAGGACAAGTCCCATCTTGCACTGTAGACATTAGATGCTCAATAGATTCAAACAGTATGCATGGCATAGCTGCATATCGTGGTTTTTCAACATGGGGGCCCCAAAATCATCCAATATTAACTATTTATGGTAGTAAACAAGCCATTTTTGGGCCTTCCCTATTTCGAGAAACACCCATATGTAAAGTGTATTTACATACTGATATGATATATATTGATATATATATAGATAAATATGAACATATGATATGTCTTGCGTGTTCACATTAGTAAAAGCTAAAACTCTGCGAATCGGATTCCAACCGCTCAGTTGTGTCATGACCTGCTTCTCCCCTCCAAGTCATTCCCACATCTGAGGCATCGGACAGTATAGAAGCGTTGACAGGCATAGGAGCTGGCATATCCCCAGTTTCCAAAGAGCCAAATCCAGGTGTAGATAATGAAAATACATTCCTTAGGGAATTGTTTGTTTCCCTTTAAAATGTTTCCCTTTAAAATGTTTCCCTTAAAAGAAAAACCTTAGGTACTGAAAATACATTCCTAGCTGCTGACTGCCACTCGAGAGCGACGGCTAACACCTGGTATAGCTGGGCTGTTTCCAATGGTCAGCGAGTTGCTTGGGGGATGCATTTTCCTTGAAAGTACCACTGGTTGCACATGATGGTTCTAAAATCCCAAACATAATTTGTCAATCAACTAACCACCCCAAATCCTTGGGGAAAATACAATATCTCCGACATCCCCAAGCAAACGTTGATTTTTTGCCAAAATCCGGACTAAACTTACGCCTGACCAGTGACCCTTCTAGCACCGATATCATGCAGGGTTTGAACATATTGGACCAAACACACATGGGTAAAGTCACAACCTGCAAGGCATTTAAGGACATTGCCGCAAAGCTAGCAATTTCAACGAGAAATTCATCGCTGCCCAGAGGTGCTTCCTAAATTTGGTGGTCAATGGATGACTTCCGAGCACTTTATCATTTTGGGATGGTCGTGCCGCAGTTCGTGTAGGAATTGCGGGCAGTTAGGAGTTGGGATGATTGCCCATCTGCTGTCCCAACGAATCTATACAGCTTTGAAGGAAAGGAATTTGTTTGAAGGGATTTCTCAAGACCTACAGGGTCTGAACTTGCAAACACTTCTTTTTTGAATTCTCCGCAGTACCACACACTGTACCACTTTCAAATCTCATAGCGAGCTTGACACTGGGAGAACAAAGCCAAACACGGAACCTGGATGAACCTGGTACATTTCTGCTGGCAAAAAATAGCAAAGTCGAAGGAAATCAACTGAGATCAACCCTTCCATGAAATCAACTTCCTTGCCACTAATACCCACATATACCTACTACCAAATCCTGGAATTCCAAGCAAATCGCCGGAAGTGTACAAATCACTCCCAACATTCTGTGCTGGTTTCAAACGATACTGCTTGGTGGTTGAACCACCTTTGAAAAATGCGCTTGTCAACCAAGCAACCCTTGGTTAATATTAGTGAACATTACCAACTGAAACAACCAACTAGGATATCCTTGGACCTGCCCTGGTAGTCCCAGCAATGACTAACCAGGGCATGTGCGTTTCCACGTTTTCAGGCAAGTTCCTTCACCACAATACCTGGGACGTGCGATGCGAAGCATGATCCGTTTCTCATGCGATTCACCAGTGCTGAAATTCTGGAAAACTTGGATACTGCTAGTGGTTGGTTGACTGGTTGGTTGGATACTGTTAGTGGTTGAAATTCTGGATGATGGTGTTTCTGCTGGTGCTTGGTTGGTGGACATTGGTTACAAGATACACATGCATTGTACTGCATCACACTGCATCGTCATCCATGTACGTGCGGGTGTGGGTACGTGCAATAGGTGTATGGAAGTGTATGTACGTATGCATGTATCTATATGTTTGAGCTTGTATGCGTGCAGCTGTGGAATGTGGACAGTATGCATGTGCATGTATTGTTGTGTACTGTAATGGAATATGATAATGCACTGCAATGTGACTTGAGGTCATGTCATGTGATGCGATCCGGCGTGTGAATTTAGGTGACGGGATGAAACCAATTGATGTAACGTATGTGATGTGTGTAAGCGATTCTAATCTCATGTCATGCCATGTCATGTAAATGCAGGTATATATATATATATGTGTGTGTGTGCATGTAAGTATGTAGGTATGTAGGGCTGTAGGTGTGCATTCCGTAGGCATGTTGTTGGTATATAGATATATAGGTAGGTCGGCAGTTCCGAGGTCCGTAAGACAAAAGTCATGTAGGTATGCAGGTAGAAAGGCAGGTAGGTAGGTATTGTAGGAACGCGTGAAACAGTGTCACGTGTATGTAACATGTATGCGTAGGTTAAGCATCAGTCGATGGTACACAAAACACATCGCAGCTGACTGCTCCTGCCAAATTTGCACCATGCACGTGAGCGAAACTGGTTCCTGTCAGTACCGTTTCCTGCCAACACGGGGAACAAAAACGTTTGGCTCCATCTCAAGGGCAAACTCTTGAGCCACAATTCTGAACCGTAGAAAATCTATGACACCGGTGAAAACACAAACAGTATGAAAATGATAAAAATGGTACCTTTTTTCTTTTCCGCACGCTATTTGCCTCCTTTCAACACGAATCTTGGGGGGACTCCCGTTGGTGCCATGGCCGCTCTCTCTCGATTCAAGACTGTATACAGTCCAGCCATGTCCAGCCTCTCAGCCTGAGTTGCTATAGCCCTTCAGGATCGGCTGAGTCGTTTTCAGGATGTTGTAGTAGACCAAGACCATCTCGTCGGCGATGACAAAGACGTACGCAACGCATCCCAGAATATTCAGAAACCATCCCATCCTTGGCTGTACATAATCTGTGGGCAACGACAGCGCTCGTGATAGGCTAAATGTACGGAACCTAAGTGGAAACAACTGATGAAAATCACATAAGCTGTCAGCTTCCTGTGACTTTGATCATTATCATCATCATCATCATCATCATCATCATCATCATCATCACCATCATCATCATCATCATCATCATCATCATCATCATCTGGATACTGTAGACATTTCATCTTTCATACCGACTTCTTCATGTGGTTACAAACGATACATCTCCCAGGCTACCGTATGTGGACGAATTATTCAAACCCGGAGGAACATCAACTCCATAGGCTCCCCCAATTTCAATGTTAAATTTGGTCTTGATGAGGTTAGCGTGAGTGGACGAAATGAATCAAGCCCCAGATGCTAAAATCAAGTTCCAACTTTTAACATGGAAATTAGGGGGGATGAGGGGGAAGTAACATGACTGGTGCTCCGGGGTTTGATTAGTTTGTCCATCCACTGTACCAATGCGGTTCTATGCTATCGTGGTCTTTGAGTGCCGGGGCTACCACAGTCGAGCAATATGCAAGAACTCTTTGACAATAATAATATGATGATGGTTTCTGGAACAGGGGTACCACCAAATGCCACCAAATCATCTTTTTGTTTGATCGTGTTTAGTAACCTTCCATTCGTTTGGGTTCCCGATTTTGAAAAACCCTCATATAAGGAACCATGTTTGTGGCTGCAGGGGCCCTTTGAGGGGCTTGGCATCACTGGCAGCACCGCGCCAGTTGGCATCCCAGGAACCTGGGCAAGTCTTTATCATGGAAGAAATGATGGTTGACTCAGATGCTAAACAATGGTTATATGATAATAACAATAATAATAGTATAGTAACAATAATGGTTAATGGTGCTTAAAGAATATCAATGGTTATGCAATAATGGTTAATAGTGCTTAAAAATAGGGGATAAGCTGTCCGCACAACAATTGTTTTTGGAATCCACCACTTGGTGTATGCTGGTTTCTCTCAAGCCATGGGGAAGCTCCACAAGACAAAATGGATAGGCTGCTGGGCTGCTGTCAATGATGAAGTTTGTGGATGATTTAGGGGGTACACTCTGGTAAACTAACCTGGCAATGGATCTTGACCATATTTTACAGTGAAACCCTGGGAAAACACCAATGAATCATGGATTTTCCATTGCCATATTGTATAGAGATTCCCTTGGAAACCATTAATAGTTGGTGGATCCTCCATTGCCATGTTAGTTTACCAGAGTGTACCCCTATTTTAAGAAACCATCAAGCCTGTGTTTGTAACAGAAATACTTGGTATGTTGACATGAATATGACCAAAGAAATGACAAAAGTGATTCATGAAATAGCCAAACGGCTATGCAGCTTGTAGTATAGTATATATTTATCTATAGTATGTTTTGATTTATATGCAACTAGTAGTTAACTATATGATAGTGGTATATCTCCAGTATATCCATAGTATGTAGTATAGTTAAATACTTGTAGTACCTCACCTGCTGTGTAGCTCAGCTATTTCTATCACCGGACCCTGGACCGGACCCTGCCCAAGGTTCCACGGATCGATGATGGCACAGCCCAAGAAGCACGCCTGGCCCAGCGAGGCCATGTCCGGGACGCCCATGGGGCCCCATCATTGCTCAGTGGTAAACGGTGGATTGACGAAGTTGTAGTGATGCTACTAATTGCTACTAATTGCTACAATTAGTTGTAATAATACTACTAGTTGTAGTGGATATACTAGTAATATTCACTAGTAATACTAATTACTACTAATTGCTGAGTAATTGATTACTAGACCACTAGTGATACTAGTAGTAATTTCCCCAAGCCATCTACTAACAGTGTGATACTAGTAATATTGTCCGAGCCATCTCAGTAATACTAGCAGTGTGATACTAGTGATATTGTCCGAGCCATCTCAGTGATGGAATTAGTAGTGTATTGAGACGCGCATTTGAAGAAATAGACATGTTTTAAATATCAATCCATCTCTTGTCACTGTGTTTATGCATCTAAAAACCTATATAAATCCATCAATGCGCGTACTCATCGGGTAATCATATGGGTGTTTGCCTGCATGTCCATGCGCCTTCACGTTTAGATGTGAATGTCATTGTTTATATGGAGACACCTGTTCCAAATTCATAGATTAATGTGCAACAACTACATGCATGTATGCGTAGGTATTTCATATTCAGCTATACCATGTGTCCTTTCATTTGTCTATTTCCATGTATGTGCTTCCCGTGTGGTTGATCATATGATATGGTGTGTGTGTGTGTGTCCAAATCTGTATGCATGCGCATGTGCTGTGGTCTGTCATGTATATGTTACTATGTTACAATGTTTGTACGCATGCTGCATGTACAAATGTGTACACGTGTACATGTATGAAATTAATTGCAAATATCCAGGCGTGCATTGCACACATGTACACTGAATTACGCACAGTATGCAACAATGAACGTATGCAGTATGCACGTATGCCAGTAGATATGCATGCGGATGTTATGGGTGTGAAGTTTGGCGGACTCAAAGGTGGAGTGCCAATCGCATCTGCTTCCCATCTATGTAACTAACCATGTAAAAACAACTTCAATACAGCTATGTAGAGATATGTTTATCTAAAAGAAACATGTTTATCGACCCGAACGCGGAAACATATACATTGATTGACCTACGTAACCTTCTAGTCTCTTGATATAGATGAGAGATTGTGATCTGGCGTCTATCTGGCTATCTGTCTGAAGCGTTCTGATCTATCCATGTGCGGTTCAATCTGTTTAATAAAGTGTCTATCTACACGGCTGGCTATCTATCTACGCATTTATCTATCTGTCCATCCCATCGTGATCTTATATATTGTTCACCCAAGTTGTTTGGCACTTCAATAAATCATATGGGTGTTTCTCAAAATAGGGACCCCGGGAATTATCCAGCTTATCAACCATTTATGGTAGTAAACCATCCATGTTTGGGTTCCCAAATTTAAGAAACCACCATATTATCGACGTTCATCTGCCCAGTCAAACATGTGTTGACCAGCTTGTTTCAGAGGCTGCAACATGCTGGGCAGCTGCAACAAGAACAAGTTAGATTGTGCATATTTAGAAAAATAAATATGTATATTTATGTAGATTTGCTGCTAATACATTTATATTTGCTGCTAATATCTATATTTATGTAGAAAAATAAGTCGATATACATTTGCGTATATATATATATATATACGCAAATATATTGATACATAAATGTGTGAAAACAAATCAGAGTTGATTTTTTTGTACTATGCTAAGATATCCTAAGATATTTGGAAGGAGTCTGACTATCTTACTTTAGTATATGTGGGCTTCAAGCATGGGTAGTAGACTTGCAGAACAACACCACTTCTAAGATGTCATACCAGTAGTGCGGCCACTGGTTTTTGAGGGTTAAGCCATAATGTTGTTAAACCATCTTGGCCAGTCATTGGTATCTACATTGTGGGCACCCAACCATTTATAAGTTGGTTTATAACTAATCTAACTAGGATTAACTACCAGTCATAGGGGTTATAACCCAACTTATAAGTGGTTGGGGACCCACTTTGTAAGGTCATGATAATTCGGTTTGGCCATAATCAGGGTGAAACAGTCATGAGCTATTCAATGACCAATACTGATATACAATATGGTGTCCTGATGGTAAGCAATGATACCAATAATCAGGGTGAACCCAGTCGTCATGGCTTGAAGCGCAGCAGAGGCTAACCTCTGAGACGTCCCCATGGAGCAAGAAAATTCAGCAGCAGCTTACTTTTCGTTGCTTTCTTAGGCTATCAATAACCAAAAGAAACAACTCATGGAGACACCCAGGAAGATTACCTATGAAAAATATCCATAATGTTTTACTGGTTGGTTGTTTCAACCCTAGGAAAAACATTACTCAACCAAGCATTTGTTAATGATCACTAGGAAAAAAAAGTAAATCAAACCACCAACCAGTAGTTGTATTAACCATTGTCAATTATCCCATTATGAACCAGTATTGATGGTTATAACCCATATAAACCACCAACATGTTTGAAACCACCAGCCAGAAACAATAGACTGGTTATCAAATTCTACCATCCTCCATCTTCGACCGACTGCGATGGCGGTTCTTCACCTCGTGCCACGCTTTGTCACGATATCTACTTCAAGGATCAAAACGGGATGTTTCATTCGGCTTGAAATGCTCCACGTGGTGCCCAAGCCGCAAGTAGAATCTCAATCCCTAGAGTCGTTGAATTTCAGTTTTGGTCGATTTTTTTGCAAATGATTGAACATCAATGATTGAAAGCTTCCAATTTTCAATCGCACCCTGAAGATGTCAAAACCTAACAGCCTAGACTCGAAGTGCTTGGGATGGTCACCTAGCACTTCAGGTTGGTTGGTACATTCTACTGACCTCGCCATTTGGGTGGTTCTCAAGTCATAGGGCTACCCCCAAATCATCCAATATTCATCAGTTATAAGTGATAAGCCAGCTATTTTCAATGAAAATAAACCAAACTAACTGATGGAAGTGATTCCCAGTGATATACCAGCTATTTCAAGAAACCACCATTTCTTGATTTCTTCCACCAACTCGCCCAGTGACCCAGCAATAGGCCGCGGTAGCTGCTTGCTGTGGCAGAATTCGTACCAGCGCTTCCTCCGCACAACACGCTTGGTGGGTTGCCCCAGGGTGAGTAAACAAATGCAATATGGGCCTTTCTCAAGTCATAGGGGTACCCCCAAATCATCCATTATTAACCATGTATACGTAGCAATAGACCAAGCATCTTGTGGGGTCCCCTATCTTAAGAAACCACCAACCAGGGACCAATCACCAAGCAGATTTGCTGGGGACATAGCAGCACTCATCGTCGCTCACGTCATTTCGTTGAACTTGTTGGTTCTGGTAGTTTTGATATCCCCAAAGCATCACCAATGCGTTTGACGTCTAGCGGTGATTTTATGCACAGAAGAGCTTGGCCAAACAGCGGGGGATTGCTCGGACGGACGAGGGTCCTTACTGGACTAGCCAACCAAGTGAATGTCACTGGTGAACAAGCTTTGGTTAATTAATGGTTAACTATAGGGGGTAATAAGCAGCAAGACTAGGGAAAATAATGTTGCCTTGTTTATGCCAATGGCCTTGTTGTTGACATCCAATTTGCCTCTGCTCCTGCCATCCTGGTGATCTCCAGCAAAAGGTAACCACCAGGGTGACCGGCTGCACACCAAGGGTGACACATGCGTCATGTAGGCAGCTGCAACCTGGGCTTCTGTAGGTATATGCATGAGATTTCTGGACCCTTGCCACGTGGCAAGCTCTGGCAACAGTCGTTGCGAGCCCAGCGTCAAGAACATGATGCTGGTCCAGCAGTGGATACAAATTCCTGGGAGAAAACGTGGCAAAAACCGTGGCAAATCATTGTAAATCACTGGCAATAATTTCATGCAAAGCTACTAGAAATGAATAATCTTCATAACATTGGCTTCATCTTGTACTGCAGTATTGCATCCTAGCCCCCAGCTGACGCACAAGTGGGAAGCTCACCATGCTGAAATATAAGCAGTCATAAACAGTCTATATATGCTGAATTCCAGCTGCTTCAAAGTGACTGATCAATTGGTACAGCCAGGGGGGTGCCCAGCATTTCAAGATGACAAACTTGTGCAGCTCCCAAAATCTAGATCGCAGCTGGACTAATCACCCTTCGCTGTGAAAGTCGGCTGTTTACTATCTTTCAAATATCTGTGAAAAATCTCATGCCAAGGGGTCTGCACAAGCGATGGCAAAAAAAAATGAGGTCATAAAAGGTCATGCAAGTAAATTATTTGACAATTCATTGGTTACTGTAGTTTATTTTAGTTTGTATATCTTATGTGGAGTGCATCTGCATGTGCTTCCTGAGTTCGCTTTGTGGCCACAACCTCCGGGAAAATATGCTGACATTCTGACCACTCAGGAACTTCAGGGTGCAACAAACCCTGGACAATACGATACCCCGACGACTAGTCTCTCAAGTGCTTATTGACAGTGCTCACCACAAGGCATTGGGGTGTTTGTCATCTGTTGCAACAGCTCCAGATCCAGGATTTTATGTATTGTCTATACCAGCCCACCGGTGAATAGATTGGCAAACACCATGAAACCAGCAGATTTATCTGAAAATCAAATGAAACATAATGAAACAAGCCTTTGATCATCGGATTTACGAAAGAATGGAACCACATTTTAGCCATCGTCTCTGTGCTCTTTTGCCCCTGAGCCTCTGAAATTCTTCCGGTTTTGCCTCGGGGTGGAGCCAAGGAGCATGAAGATGAGAGTCGGAATGGCCAAGGTCCAGCCCATCCAGCGAACTGCGTAGATTGGACGAGAGTCATAGGCACGCTGATTTTGATATGCCAAGCCGAAACCCATGGACATCAGGGTGTAATACCTCAGAAATCGACATGAGGTGTATGAAGGAATGACCAGGTACACATAATTTGCCCTCGACTCGAGCATGACCCCGGAATTTGAGCAAAACAGCAATTTGGCAATACTGCAGTACTCCACATGGTACGTCAACCAATATTTACCCATCCAATGGTGACGCGTTGGTGTTTCAATCAATCAGGGGATCGCTGAGACATCCTGGGGATCAAAAGCAAAGGGCTTGGTAGACTAGACCCACTACAACCTGAGAACCAGAACAAGAGCAGCAGATCGTACAGCCAACGCAGCACAACCCTGCTGCGTATCTTCTTTCGATGCGCTCTCATTACATAAATGCTACCTGGCCTATGAACAACGAAATACTGTTGATGATTCACACTTATCCCTCTGGTATCACTTTCCGTGCTTGGCAGAGCCGTTCCAAGTGAATGAGTACTGCAAGTGGGGTGCTGGCAGTCAACCATTCTGGGGGCCCCGGGTCCCTTTGGTCCGATTAGTACCTCGACGTTGCCGACAAAGGACATCCGCTGTGAAAATCGACACAGTTGGGGATGTCAGCGGTTCCTCCAAGCATCCATATCACTATTTATAGCGAAACCAACCAGCTAGAGGTACATCATTTGTGAACACGCCCGTTTGAGCCTGAAAATGGTACCACAATCTTGATCCTGGGTATAGTGGATACATGTGGATACAACTAAGAGGAAACCATTCCAACAATTTGAGGGGCAGTATACTATGATCTTTTTGGTTTGTTGTGTCAATCAACTGTTTCGCCCAACAGTGCAGAAAACTGTTTGAAACACGAAATGTCATCCATCACTCCCTCAAAAAACTCTGACTGGCAAAGGATTGATGGGGCATTCCTTGCACACCAACATGCCCTCACAACCATGAGTTTGACTGATTCTGAACTGAACTAGCTGCCGGCAATGAACAACTTCTTTACCGCCGATGAAAAACAACGTGCCTACCAAGACCCTCCATGGTGCTACTTACCTACACTGGGTCATTTTAAAGATAAATGTTGGTACATGAATGTATAATTCTACCAGTTTTAGTCATTTAATGTCATTTACATATAGGTAACTCATGGTAACTCGTAAGGAAGTATACCAGCACCGTGTTTCAGCTTGGCGCAGCTTCGTAGACAGTCCGATGATCTCCGAGCCACGTGATCTTCACAGTGAACTCGAACATGCACACATGGGAGATCACCTCACGTGGGCGCCCTCCCACACGTTGTAGGTTAAGAGTCACCTTTGAACCGATGTTCTGATTACTATTGATAGCTTAAGAACTGTTATAGCTTAAGAATCATGGTTACTTCTATCTACCCGTGTCCTTCCAGTTACCATGAAATAGTACATATTACATAACCAGCTGGTTTCTAGTTCTACAGTCCAAGACACAGTTTGCTCGGGTTTGTTGAAGCGTTTGAAGCGCACATTGTCGGACAAATCCAAGAAAACTCAATTGCAGTACAAGAACTTGTGCTTTTTTTGAGGAAGTCGCGTCGCTTGAAAAGCAACTCGTTTTCCTTCAAAACCCACAGCCAGTGTCTTTCAAACCAACTCAATGTGTTTTAAATTCAGTTTCGAAAGTGTTTCAATGCATTCTTTGTGAACTAGGGCTGAGTAGGCCATCGCAAGGCGCTCCAAGGCGTACGTTGCAAGCCCCACTGTGCTGGCGGATTCGAAGTTGCTCAGCTGAGCTTCAGGATGCACAAGGAGGGTGGTCTTGGATCAATGTCCCTTGATTTCATAGCAAATCAGCTTAGAAAACATATGGCATATGCAAACGCATATGATCATATCCACATACATAACTCATACAATCAAAATATATACATACATGTATATGAATATGTGTATGTAGCACATATGATCAATATGATCATGTATATACATGGCCCAATTCTAGTGGAAAAATCCGTGGATCCAAACATATCGCAAGCGCTGCTCCCAGGTGCCACCAGCAATGGCGCCAAGTGACTAAGGCCCGTGTGTTCCTGGACGTTGGAGCTGAGAGCGGACTGGTCGCAGATTCTTGGTGGGGGTTGGACCTTGCATGGCTATGGGTCAATATCAACCAACCAATAGTGGGGGATAATAACCAACAATACGGCAAGACCCTATGGTTTGCCCGTGACCACAAGACCTGCCCAGAAGTGAGTCTTGTCAACTGTTCAAAACCCTGCGCAGGCCTGTTGTTTTGAAACTCTGAGAATCAAGAAACCCTAACCCTAAACCCTAAAACGCTAAAACCCTAAACCCTAAAACCTTAAGACCCTAAACCCTAAAACCTAAACCCTAAAACCCTAAACCCTAAATCACTGCGTATAGCCAGTGTTTCTCACTGATTTTTCGAGCAATGTTCAACACGCAGAGACAGGGCAAACCACGGAGTCTGTGCGCAACAATAGTAGGGAAAATAATGGGTAATGATAGGGGAACCAGGCGTACCCTATTTTGACCCACTGCCACATTGGAAGGTGGTGCTGGTAGTACTGGTTCTGTGGCACAAGTTCTGTTGAGGTCGGTGAGCCAATCACTAATCAGCCTTTAGCATATCGATGTGCTCAAATCCTTGCTCGGCTGTTCCAAGTCCAAATCCTTCCTGAATCGAAATTGATCAAAATATTGACAAGACATGGGGGATCAATGAGTCCCCCAATGCTGAACAGTAATCATGGTAAAACATGCATCCAATCAAACTTTGAAATAGCCCAGGCTACTCAATTCTTGCATATTAGGAAGGGTGAATCCCAGTTTAGTGCATTCAAACTAGTTAATCATCAATTGTTTATTGCCAGAATGAAGATATACCCATTGGAAAACAACAAGAAGCAAACATGAGATCCCTTTATCCATTCTAGTTTTCCGGCAAGTGGGTGCTTTTTGACAATCAAAGTCATCTTCAGTGACAGGATGGATTGGCCCAGGGAACAACCTCAAACCTGGGGACAAGGCAGTGCTGCACTAAGATTGCTGGTGATGTTGCATTTCGGCATGCACCGAATAAAAATGTATCAATAACAGATTATGTACATAATATACTAATAACTTAACAATACAGCCAACAATGAAAGGATGTTGCACCATCTGTGAACTTGAGATTATACCCTTTTTGCTATTAATTAACCCTTACAACAACAAGAATTGCATTCATCACACCTTTGCAGTTCACATTGACATTAGCCAAGCAGAAGTCCAGCAACAAACGATTCCCACTGACTGGTACGAGTGGCTTGGCTTATTCCTGCACAGGTCATTGCCACAAGCAGGGCCGGGGAACAAATATGGGTGTTGCTGTTGCTGAGCACCGTTAGCAATCAACAGAATTTTGATCAATTTTGGACTTGGTGGTTGAGTTTTGAGCCATAGATATACGGGATTCCTACAAAACTTGAGAGGCTCCCACCCGGTCGCTTCTGCCGCTCTGCTTCCCAGCCTTCGGGAAGACCACTCGATCAGATTGAAGCACGTGGACAACACGAGCGGAACAATCAAGACCTCGCCAGCTACGACCCAACAGGTGGGACTTCATGGGCCGGTCGGCGAAGGTGAGCGAATGAACCCGCCACTGAGCACACGACCTTTGAGCTACTGGGATAGTATGACAAGACATGGGGCTCCCTTAGTAACTTGCCAATAAATATTTGTCCCCCTGAAAGTTGAGAACTTGTCTTCCTGCACTTGCATCGGTGTATGTCAGCCTTTTCTGATGGATGTCTTGCTGATGATGGGTGTCTTGCCTGCATTGTTTCTATCACGTGGAAAAGTAGCATGTTTCTTTTGCTGATTAAATTAAGAAGCAATCTGTATTTCTTACCCTGACAAGCACAAGTGAGCAGGAAGAAATGGCTGGACACAGCGCCATAATTCTTCATCATTGACCTCAGGGTTGGACAGAATGATGGGGTCAAGATAGTCGCATGATGATTTTGGAACCCTTCACTTGATACAAATAAATTTGCCACTTTAACGCATTTGTTTTGCGAGTTTGCTATCAAATTAGTGATCTTCCACATAAAAGCAACAAATTATAGTAACATGCTAACATGGTTATATACATTGTAAAACAAATTTGCAGTCAAAAAAAATGACACTATTCAGCCAGCGGATTAAAAATTCCTCCAAAACGAGCAGGCAAAAAAGTACTTCTCATCTGGTTGGTGGTTGAACCACGCCTATGAAAGATATGCTTGTCAATCAACCATTTGTCAATGATTACTATAGGAAAAAAAAACAAATGTCAATCAAACCACCAACCAGTGGTTGTTTTAACCGTTGTTGCTTCTTATCCCTATTACCATCCATGATTGATGCTTATGACCCACAGTTATAAACCAGCAACTAGTGAAGATGTGGTTTCCATCTGAGTTTGCAAATTTTGCCATTGGACACCAGCAACCCAACGACAACCAAGTCGTCGAGCCGTCACGCTCGCTCTGTCGTGGCACATATCGAGCGATCCGAAAGAGTTCGATTTCCTCCTCGCAGGGCCACCGGCATTGCAAAAAGGTGAAAAACCATGATCCACAACATGGCTATGGGTCAAGCAGTTAACCAACCAATAATGGGGGATGATAACCAAACCATTTTATAAGGAAAACAATGATTAATGATGGGGAACCAGGGGGACTAAGGGTGAACTGACCCACTGCCACATGGCTGTTTCTCAAGCCAGTTTGGGGGACCTTAGTCGTCATCCACCAGCCATTTGTAGCAATAAACCAACTATTTTTTGGTTCCCCCATCTCACCGTGGAAACTGCTATAACTCATCTTGAGAAAACTGCTATAACCATAGTTTGCTATAAAAAGTAGTTCCCCCATCTTGAGAAATCACCGTGTGCAAACTCTCAGAAAATCCTCAAGGGTCCTGCACTTCCTCTCATGTACAAACGAAGTTCAAGCGATAACAACATTTGTGCAGACCGGAGGATCCAATAAAGGCATGTTGCCTTGCATATACACCATTCAAACCGATCGCACATGTCGTTTTATAAAGCTGTAGACGTGACAGCACAGGCTATGTTTTCATATGTTCCAAGCACCAAGGCCATGCTTTGCGGGTTGTACGCAAATCGTTATTCGAGGCCTGACCCAATTGCCAATGACAGCACGCTGCGTCAGTGCTTCAACAAATGAACAAATGGTTTCTTGTGTGACAAAAATCATGTCTGGTCGGTGGTTTCAACCCCGGTAAGAAATATTAGCCAACCAACCAGCCTGTTGTTATTACTCGGGAAAATAAAAATGCTTAAAACCACCAAGCAGTATGTCCTGATATTAGCGTCATGCCATCGACACGCTTGTTACCTTCAAACATTTCTCAGCTCAAATCAGCCCTACACAGGAATACGTTCCGTGTTGGTCTGCATGGAGTGATGCTTTGTCGTCAGCAACCTCCTATCTATCGGGAAAAGAACACCTTTCACTCTTGTACCATCTTGTTCATTTTCAACCAATGAAAATCGTGGCTGAACTGTTTCACATCTTAGCCATGAACAACGAAAATGCTGTATTGTTTTTGTGTGTGTGTGTGTGCCTGTAATGGAAGATTCAGATGCTTAAAAAAACCTCCCATGTTTCATGTTAAATCCCCAGCTGTAGTAAATTTGCCACCATGACCTTAGCCAAAGAAACACCATCAAAATCAATGAACCTAAAATACACCACCTAAACCATTGTAATTTCTCAACCAGCCAAAAAGTACATCATCAAAATCAATGAACCTAAAATATACGAGCAAATCACTGAACCACAAATCAAAATCATTCACATTTCTCCAACAAATACACCACACAAATCCGGGAAAATCTCAACCCCTCACGTGATTCGCATGTGATGCCAACCACCCCATGCAGGATCTCCTGCTCGATGCCTTGGTACAAAGGCCCAACCTTGGTAGTCAAGTCAGGCTTCAACGGTGAAAAATGCATGGCGGTTTCGCAGGTCATAGGGGTTATAACCAGTAAAAATAGGTGGTATTAATAGGGATTAATAGGGATTAATAATCATTCGGGATTAAGAATCCCCAATTAATTAACAATAATCATTAGGGATCAATAATTCCCTATTAATTCCTATGAATTATGGTTCTAACCATTAATAATAGGTGGTATATTAATAGGGATTAATCACTAATAGGGGCTTTACGGTTGTAACCACTAATCATGGGCGATAATGGTGATTAATAATAGGGATTGAGAGGGGAAAATCATCAATAAAGTCGTTAAAGAACTACCATATGGGTGTTTCCCCAAATATATTGTTCAAATAGGGCTACAACTCCGTTCATAATGAATAGTAATAGGGGATGATAACCAACAATAGCTGTTTCTGAAAATAGTGGACCCCAAAAATGGTTGGTTTATCATTATAATTGGTTTTACATTGGATGATTTGGGGATACCCCGGTTTTGAGTAACCACCATCCAGAAACAAACCCATGTACTGTCTATGTTTAGAGATTCAAGAAACAACGGAAATTTGCATAAACATATTCATAAACACATGCGCATCCACATCCATCCTGCATACACATACAAACGTCCATCTAACTTGCAAAAATGTCTACACATATGTGCTATCACACCACGTGTGAACAAATCAATGTGTGCACATAATTTCAAACGTACATTTGTATATGTAGAGCTGGCTACATACGTACATTAACTGGGCTTGTTGCTGTACCTACAAAGCCGCACAAACACCACATAAACACAAACATTGCACAAAGAATTGACCATACTGTGTATGAAATTGCATCGTTACATTCCACTAGAGAAAACAAACGCAATTGCATGACCGTTTACATTTGAAGAACCCAAACAGTGAGGCCAATTTTGCACATGTTAACTCCCATAAGTGGAAACTCTTGGCAGCAGCAGCGAGATCCTGTAACTTCTCAAGATCTCCACACGCCCCCTGACCTGAAAAAACCCAAGGCTTTTTTCACTTAGTGTAAGAACATGTTAAGAAGTGAAGTACATGAGATGTTGAAGCCCTTGCAATGTGGCCGCACTGTTCAAGAAAACGTACTCATGCACACAGTTCCTCACTTTGACCAACAAAACATGCACATGATGCAATGAGTGAAGACAGTATGTATGCTTACACATCAGGTTACGCTGCAGTATCTTTACATCACGTGTGTATGAAATGTTCACTGCATTTTCTTTGCTTACAGATTATATTTACTGATCTTTACTGAACATGTACATGACATGCATACGTTGTTGCATTACATGTTAATACCTCCGCTTACCATGCATTGCATACATACATAACGCAACATATCATAGTAATCATCACAATTACGTAGCACATCATCTCGTCACAAAACAAAAAAATACGCTACATTACATTAATTGAAATACAGTTCATTACAGTGCCACATTACATTTCAGCATTCAGCATTCAAACCGTTGCATCTATATATATATGTATACATATAGCTAGAACAAGTAATTCAATGAATACGACAGTCTAAACCTGCAATGGTAAGTATATTGGCACACAAAATATGCATGGCAGTACTGCACACTACACGACATTCGGAAACATCTACATACATGTGTTACATGTTCATTACATTGACTTCTTCATTTGCACATTACGTTTAATTACAGCACATGTAGATTGTATCCTCTTTCTACGACAATAGATTTAAATACATACGCTCTCTACGCGGGCATACATACATAAATTAACACAGGGAAACGTGATAAAATATGATAAAATACGACATAACAACACATTACAGCACAAAAAAAACAAACAGAATGTTACAATTTTTATAAATCCGCTTCATCACACAAACGACGTTTGACTACGTTAGCACATGGCAAATGGTGTTGTAGTGGTGTTTATGAATGAGGTTCAGAGCAGGTACAATCACATGGCACATTATATGATCAAACCCCTCCTGTCAAGCTGCACATAAGCGTCATTGAAGTAGCATGTATGATCAAATACGCCTAGATTTAATGCCTAACCCCTACAGCCAATCTAGGGCTGCCCAAGGCAGTTGTACACAAATCAACGCCTAAATACCGTTGGTAACTTACGGTTGTCCAAATGCTACCAGCTTGTATGATTCGCAATATAAAACAGCCACTTTCTAACAACCAGAAACAGTAAGAACCCCTTTCATACATACGGGCATTTCACAAAGTAGGGGTACCCTCAAATCATCCCTTATTAACCATGTGTACGTATCAAGCCAACCATTTTTGGGGGTCCCCTATTTTGAGAAACAACCATAAATGCCCTGCTGGTTCAATGCCCCTTTGGTCGTTTTTGCGCTCTAGGCCGGACCGCGCCAAGAAACAGTCCAGCCAACATGCGTGATCAAACAAACAAGGATCTGCGTGAAGGTCAACCTGTTGCAAGGCTCACTTGCACACTGAGCAGCAGCAGCGACGACTATCGTTTAAAGTAAGTAAACAAACGCATATATGATATGCATATGGAAATAAATATATACTATAACTATCAGTGACTATAAGTGCATCATCTCAAATCATTTTTGTTTTGCAAGAGTGCATCTCAATGCAATTCCTTGTTTCGTAGGTGAGATCTAGGAAAAAATGTTATGGCAGCAACATGTTGAAACAACAGTTCCAAGGGCTACAGGTTTCTTTCTTGAAATGTGGGTTCCGGCTGCGGGATGGAAATTGTCACTAGTCAGCCATGGCAACCTTCAAGACATGGCATTTTGAGAACACTGAATGAATGCTCGAAATCGGCATGGAATTGTAGAGTTGCATTGTGCTTTTTGGCTAATTGCAGCACAAGTAAGTTTCTCATTGACTACAAACAATAGCTCCTTAGATCCCTTCAGAATGGCTCACTCAACACTCGCCGAAAAAGTATGGTGATTTCTCCGATATGGTGCTGTTCAAGGTGAACGTATCTGAATCACCTAACAACTGACCCGGACCTGATGCACCATCTTGCAGTGCACGGCCATGATCTCCAAATCAACCGCCTTTGTTTGCCTTGAGGAGTCCACAATGCCAAGTGCATGTAGAGATGTATTTCGACTCGTGCATGCACAATTTGCACAATCATGCACATGCTATGTGAATCAAACGCAGTTGTTTTAGTATTGATTTTTACAAGTAGGATGCTGCCATGAATTCTTTTGCGCTACTGTGGATTGCTTTCCAAGGCGAAGCGCCAGTATACATTTCTATGTGTTTCTACCCGAGAAATGACCCCCCTGGCTGAAGTATGAATTGATTTTAAAACATCATTGACTAAGCATTCAGCAACGGGGGAAGGGCACACTAAACAACTCCAACAAAGCGGGGCTTACCCACTGGAGGTTTTTTTGGAGTTTGGTCCATAGCAGTTTGTTACCTTTTCCAAATAATACATTGCTCATGAATGTGCTTGTTACTTGCCGTTAGTTGCTTCCTTGTAAACCCTTGTTCTTCGTTGCACGATGACTCTTGGTTCTGTTGTGCTCCTCATGGCTACGCATGGCCAGTCGAAAGCCTGCATCCGGCTGAGCATAGACATCTACCAACTATCCTGGTTTCATCAGAGAAACTACTGCTGGGATGTTCACAACCCCATTGCTGGCAGCTTGGTAACCCTTGAACCGTCTGGAAACCTCCTCAAAAACATCTCCACGTTTCTTCAAAACCTGGGTCCGCATGGAGTGCCTCAATCTGTCTGCCCATTCCTCTTCTGCAGGTCTCGCCGTCTTGCCGTGGTTGCTTATTCTTGTTCTTCAGATCAAATCACAAATACACCATGACATCCGATAGGATGACATTGCACATGGACAATATCAAATACTGTATCAATCAAATCATGGCCAAATGATGCCAAATGCAATCAAATCTAGTCTTAGCCAACTCAACCCAGTGTAAGGTAGTCCAAACTAATCCAACACGCGGGGGTGGGTACACGCAAACATACCCAACACATACCTGCAAATATATTTGCATTGACAAGTAAGTGCAGATTCTGTACAAGTATGATACACACATAAGACACGGTACATCCAAACATACGTAACATACAGGCGCATATAGCTGCAGAATGCGCAACCTCTACTCGTCTCGCCCCAATGGCGGCGACGTTACCGTCACTTCCAATGTTCAATGTTGATTGTGTTTGATCAAATGCTTGTTTCTCTATCATATGTATCATATGAACTAATTATATATTACATGTCTGCTCTTCTGATTGCATTTCATACTTTATTTCTCATTTCAGTTCCCTGCAAACAATGAATCAGCTGGTTTGATTCGGCTTGACAAACCGTGGCCACTACTGACTGGAGGTAGCAACAACGAATATTGATTTCAGGTTTGCTCCCAAGGTTGAATCGTTTGCTTTGTGCAGGTGTCGCAATATTTGGCTATGGGTCAAAACCCTGTACCCCTGGTTCCCCTATCATGAACCTTCATTTTCCCTGTCATTGTTGGTTATTATCCCCCATTATTGATTGGTTAATATTGACCCATAGCCATTTAAGTCGAGGCCTCGCAATAATCAAGTCGAGGCAATTGCTTGAGTGTGTTGATCAATTGTTCATTGGTTCTTGACTGTTCTTGATGGGTTTTCCATTCTGCCTGGTGGCTTCAAAAGCTGTGCAAAAATGAGACTCAACCAAGCAACCAGTTTCACGCGGAAAATAAAAAAGATCTTAGAATCACCGACTAGTAGTTGTTTGACCATTGTTGTTGGTTAGTATCCCCCAGTCACCTAGTCTCAACCATTAGTAGGCATCATTAGCAATGGAACAATGGATAAAAACACCAACATTCGCATTGGCTCGGGCCTTATCCTGCAAAATCTCCTGCCATCATCAGCACTGATGCCCAGTGCTTTGCAGATCAACCCTTCTCGGAAACATTGAACAACCATCAAACAAACCTAAAAAAATACATAAAAATACGATCAAACAAACAAATACCCCCCCTCCCCAAAAAAAATATATCTATGAACAAAACATCTTCAAAAAAACAAAGAACATCAAACATTGATTTCAAAACTGAAAAACCAAACACAATCAAAACCCATCAGTACCAATAACCTATCCATAAAAAACCTACAACAACTCGTGAAAATACTCAAACAAAGCTATTCAACAACAATCAATCAAAACCAAAAAAAATGCCCAACAACCACGAAAAAAACCCATGGCATGTGCACACATTTAGCCCTTGGAAACTCGTGCCGTTGAGACACGAAAGGATGCTTCATGACGCCATGAGCCCATCGGCTGGGAAAAACTCACCAGCGGCTCCCGGTCAAAGCTGGGGGCCCGCT